>JACDJE010000070.1:5881955-5892471 GCA_016647715.1 Pavo muticus | reverse complement strand
ATAGTCTAGGCCTATGTGAGTACATTCTAAAACATACTTTTACTACAATTTCTGTTGTCCAGATATGTTTTCCTTTATTTTTTCATCCAGTTTTCTTTCAAATGGCATCATGCCAGCGTTCTCAGGTAAAATAAATTCCTCTCTGCTAAGACAAAATGAAATAGAAATGTCAACTGTCTTTTTGCTTTGTTTTCATTATAATGGTGTAATTAGTAGCTCTGGTCTACAAAAAGAAAGGAAAAGAAACATTTTGAATGTGTAGTATTTTGTGAATACTTTGAATACACAAATTGAATGGCTGAACAAAAATGCTATTTTTTCAATGGTTCTTCACCTAAACAAGCCTGTTGATAATAAAGATAGCAAGAAGGCAGTTAGAGATTGTAAGCTTTCTCTAGAATAACCTGGGATAGTCACAGGGGAAACATTTTTACATATATGCAACTCTTTGAGATTTAAACAATGTAATAAATCTCAGTGGAGGGCAGTCTGTTTTTACAATGGGATGCTTCAAAGTGAAGGCAAGCATTCTAATTTTCTCTGTAGAGAGGCAGTAGCACTTAATATATGTGTATATAGTCATTCTACCATGCATTTAATTCTGTTTCTAACTCTTGCTTTTTGAACATATTTTTCAGGCAGCAGCATCTGTCCAAAGTCCTTAATATTGTCTAGATCTTGTCCAGCAAGTGCCACAACCAGGCTAGTCGAGCAGAATGTACACAATGAAGCGGCTCAGGGAATAAATGGAAGTGTGCCAGTCAGACAGTCCCCACGTTCAGCCTCAAATCCAAAGCCACAAGGTGAGTTCAGCTCTTGAAGTCTCAAATACTTTGGTTAGGTAATCTGTGCTTCAGCTCATACTTTCATAGAGATAGAACACTTTGGAAGAACTGTGCTTCTCACAGAGAAAATAGTGGGGTAAAAGATGGCCACAGAAATACAAATGTCCTGTGAATGTTTTGAATCTGATAAATTGATATTTCACTGGAAAAGGTTCTTAGAAGAAAGGTTAGACTTAGTAACTAATATGGTTTAAAAAAAAACAACTGGTGGAATCATAGAATCATAGAATCACAAGGTTGGAAAGGACCTACAAGATCATCTAGTCCAACCGTCCTCCCATTACCCTTGCTACCACAAGCCACTAAACCTTATCTCGTAGCTCCTCATCCAGACACCTCTTGAACACTGCCAGGGACGGCAACTCCACCACCTCCCTGGGCAGGCCATTCCAGTGCCTGACCACTCTCTGAGAGAAAAAGTTTTTCCTTATGTCTAATCAAAACCTCCTCTGGTACAACTTGTGGGTATCGATATATCTCTGTACTTGCATCACAACTGTCTAGCAATCTGCTGTGTGCTTACTGCCAGGTAACTAATGTGAAATTCTTTCTGTGCCCAAGATGTGAGAACACATGTAAGCCCCTTGTTTGTATTAAGATATTGTCTGGCTGACTTCATGATAGGAAGGAAATTCAGAACTTCTGGGATTCCAGCTGAGTTCAGCTGGAGTCTTCTAGTGGGATTATGTGGAAAGAGATTGAGAAGTCAGCACTTGCACAGTAAAAGCTCTCCAGTATGTCTGCAGAGTAGTTGATTTCCCTTCTTCCTGTACATAAATAGTATTTTTAATATTAGAAGATAAATAGATTTCTAACCTACATGTCGAGGTTATATGTCTAAACCTCGAACAATTTTTATGTGGTCTTCTGAATAATATTGATGATTCTGCTGAGGTTGATCATAACAAAGGGCCTATATGTTCTGGAAATCTTGAATTCTAAGGTAATCTGGTCTGGTGTCTTTTAGGAGTGATGTACAGTAGAAGCTTCATTCATCTCAAAAGGTAAAAAAGAGACAGTTTTGAAGACTGATAACATGGTCATACTCAATGAATTGGATTCTGAGACACCTTGCTGATATGGCGTAAGCTAGAGACTTACAGAAAACTAGGTCACATCTAAGTCATGTACAGAGACTAAAATTACGTAGAACTTCCATGTAGTGGATTTAAATATCTGTCTATCAATCTGTGGGAAAATTCATCTTGAAAAAGTTTGTATTAGTTCTGAATTCATCTTAAGGAGGGAAAGAAATTTTGCTGGGGTGCCACAAAAGCTTTGTTTACTTAAAGTGAATGAATGCAAAATAAATCTGTATTTCTTGTTCTGTTTGTTTTTATTAAACCTCTGATAAAACATTCTAGTTTAATGAACAATACTGGCAGTCATATATAAGCACTGCTTATCTGAAGTGATCTTTCTGACCAGTTCCCAGGGCTCTTAAAAGCAGTATCTAAAGATAAGTTAGCAAAGGAGCACATGCTCTTCCCAGTAAAAATATTTTAGAAGAAAATTGGATGATGAATGAAAAGACTTAAACTTTTCAAAACTAAAACCAGCCCACTTACTGTAAGTTTTAGCTGTTAGATAAATTAGAAGCTGGAAAATATTGGACCGTATTCATTCATTCAAGTCATTATGCAGCTTTTGTTGCTGTTCTGTAGCCATGACTATTTTGTTCATCAGAAAGCAGTGTAGATAGGAATAATGCACTAGTCTAAGAAATGCAGCTGCTTAGATTTTATACAATAATAATGTTGTAAAAAATAGTTTGTGCATGCCCTGTTCCTGGGTCTGTGCCTTTCTTTGGTTGTCCCTACTAAAGGTGTGCAGCATATCAGAGTATTTATTAGCGTTTTGTTTAATTGAAACAAAGCAAAACGGACCAAATGAAATCAGCTTTTGGGAGACCAAAAAAATCAAAGGTGTTTTTTTTTTTTTTTTTTTTTTTTTTGAACAATTACTAAGGTACAAGTGCACAGCAAGAAATGATTTTCCAAATTGTTGTTCTAGTCATGCAAATACCAAATGTCCTTTTGTTATAGAAGGAAATAAGATCACAGACCTGAATTGCAATGCCCGTATGTTTGGTTGTAGATGAACTGCAAAATGACTTTCAAAACTCACAAAAATGCATACAATCAAAATGAGAGTGATAAAGACCGCTTTGTGGTTGCATCATAAGTGCAATACGGGTATTTTTAATAAGGCTAACTTTTAAATAGAGGAAGAATTTCCAAAATCTTGCACCTGAAGTGAATCATAGACTCTGAACTTATTTTGGTCTCTACTTGGTTACTGAGAAGTAGTTTGAATTTTTGGAAACAGATCACTCACGGCACTTAGAACAAGTGAATACATTTCTGCAGAGAATCCAATATGGAATTCTTTCCGTTCAATTTTTTCTTTTCCTGGCATTTAGAGGAGAAAGCAAACTAGCTGTGTGATACACTGACAATGAAAGAGCAATCTTTGTTCTGAAATAATTCCTTCCATCAACAATTTAGCAATTCATATGTTGAAATTCTTTGAGTATTGGTTGATTCGTGAAAGTCTGCACATTTGGAACAAAGACAGAGAGTGAATGACAACTGGTGATGGAGTTAAGCAAGGAAACTGTGACTGCAGAGAAACGCAGTCTGTAGCAGCTGTGAAATAAGGTGCTTTGCCATCGCATCCCTATGGTGCGCTGTCTGATAAAGGGACTAATCCAGACTGGAGTTAGTCACTGGAAATAGCAAAATATGCTAATGTGTTCTGAGGCAAATGTGATGTGTGAGAAATGAAACAAACTGTTTAAAAGAAATAAAATGAAATTTGCACTTACCTACAAATAGTTGGGCAATGATCAGGACCTAGCTATTGCAGACCGCATTTTGAGTGACATGAACAAAGTCATTGTTTTTCCTACATTCTTCTATTCCCTACGTTTAGAACCTCTTGCATGGGTTTTATATGATATCCAATTGCTAAGTATTAGGTACTAAAAGTACTGTCTGTAGCAGCCAGTTTTATTGTAGGGTGGAAAATATGTTGAAGTGTTAATGCTTCCTTAAAGCAGAGAAGTGTCTTGTCAGTTGAAGACTTTGCATCAGTTGCTCATTTAGATTTTTCTAATGAGCACTGAAGAGTACTTTTGAATCTCTTACTGATGCCAGAGACATCTTTGTTAGTGTTGGAGATGATGTGCCACTCCAGAAGATGGCCTGCTCTGTTCTATAATGAAATGGCATAGACAAATCTCCAGCACTTAGTTAACTGAAACTGACTGCTGTAGTACATCTACTCTGTAGCATCACTCCTGCCCTCCTTTCTCAAATAATTGTAATTCTGTCCATGGTTTTCGAGGTGTTCAGTGTCCTGGGCCCATAAAAGCTGAAAACCTCTTAAAGGTCTGCAGCGTAGACTATTTCTCTCTCAAATTGAACTTCTACAATTAAAGGTGAACTGAATTGAATCTGAGAGCTGTTTCTGGCTAGACTTCTCAAAATCAACAGTGATTTAAGAAACCTGTAGCAATATCTCTCTTAGCAACAAAAAATGCTTGATCTCAAATGTTATCTACAGAAAAAAGATAAATGAGAGAACAAAGCACACTTGATTATAATTGATCTTATTTCTTAATATGTTATTGGAAGATATTTGTTATATAAAAATGTGGAAATGCATATCCTAAATAAGAACTGTCTTTTTTACCATCTTCTATGCTGAGCCTAGGTTGCTGGTTATTTTGTACTGCTCTTGCTGGTGTAAGTCTTTGGCATCTGTCCAATTGCACTTATTTGATCCTCATGTAAGTGACAAAGCATGAAAAAGGCAATGAAGGATGACTCAGACAGAATAGCTGCAGTTACTTATCACAGGAACTTTTAGCTTTGTATTTTCATTGAATTAAAATTTCACAGCATTTTAACCATCATAGTTTAAATGCAGAGAGTGGGAATGAATAAGTGTTTTCCAAGAGAAGTGATAAATGGCCTTTGATAATATACCTTGGCACCTGCTGAGGCTGTTGCACCTATTTGGGCCATCTGCGGGTGTCTCAAATTACCTCCCATTTCCTTACGCATGTACAAAGTTGAATGCACGTCTAGGGACTACAACTTAAACCTTAATTGCACATTCTGGCTAGCATATTATGGTAGCAGCTACCTGAATATACTGAAGGGTTTCCTCCTAGGCAGAATATGCTGTTCAGATCTCCTAATAAGCTCAAAATTCTACAGTAGAGAGACAAGAGTATTTATAGACTTGAACAGAGCTCTGTATTATGCAGTGTATTACAATGCTCCAGTCTTCTCTCATTTTTTTCTTTAAGATCCTTGCCGTGTGCACACTGAAAAATAATCTGATTAAAACAAAGCACTTCAGAAGTACATTGAGGGAAGTATTAATGCAATTCGTTTTCCATAATCCCTGTTAACAATGTTGACCTTACAGAAAGGTTTTAAGGGCTTTTTATACTACTGGTGCTTTTCTTTTCCTTGATCTTGTGACTGTCCTTTTCCCACTGCTCTATTTCTAAAACCAACAGCAGCTATAGCAGCAGCTGATTAGGGGGAAATGCTGCCTGTTAGACGGTAATAGCGAAACAAGAAGAACGTAACTTAAGCTCAGGATTTGATATGGCTGTTTGGTTTGTGGTTCTCTTCTGAAGATCTCAAAGGGATTTTCAATATACTGGTGTAATCCAGTTTGACTGGAGGTTCCTTGTGCTCGCAGTACTGAATTGCTGTTACTTTGGTGGTTTTTTCCTTTCCTTTTTTTCTTAGTAATGGATACAAATGTGTGCAGCCCTTCCACAGAATGTCTTAGAATTTAATTTTTGTCCCAATGGATCCGATGTAAAAATAGCTTTGAACTAATTCTTTCTGCTTAATTAGTAGATGTGAACTCCCTCAAGTTTAGTAGTTTTAATATATCCTTGTGTGGATGTGAATCTTTGTGAGATGTACGAAAGAACTGATGTATGGGTCTGTCAAGTAAGAACACACAGGACCACAGGCTCTGCACAATGTATTGCAAGAGCCAGAAGCCAGTCCAGTGCTGGTCAGAAAATCCACCCGATGTCCTCTTTCCCATCTGTCCCCTACCCTGAGGGAATGGCAATGCCCACACTCAGTTACGTGGCCTGCTTTTCCCAGGCCGCTTGTCTCGCATTTTTCAGCTGTCCTGCTGCCTTTGTCAGCGCAGTAACCTATTCAGCGCTTTGACAGCTCGGTGATGCTCGTTGGCCTAATTCTGCCAGGAGTTCTCAGGGCTCCCTGGGAAGATAGAGGGTAGGAGAAACTGCTCCACAATACTGCAGCTGCAGCTGAGCAAACGTGCACAGCCCCACCAGAAGGGCTTGAGTTAGCATACTCCAACACTTACACAATTTTATATTCTGCTTGTTTCAGTATTGCTTTGTAGCTATCTGAAAATAACAATACTTTCAGTTTTGTTTCTGCACTGCATCCTTCTCCAGACTTCCTTTTTCATCGTGTTAACAAATACAAAGTTGGAAAGAACCAAAGATACACGTGCATACATTACAGCATTTGAATTACAGTGATTTCCTTTCACAGAATCACAGAATGGCCTGGGTTGGAAGGGACCTCAAGGATCATGAATCTCCAACCTCCTCGCCACAGGCAGGGCCACCAACTTCCACATTTAATACTAAACCAGGTGGCCCAGGCCCCCATCCAACCTGGCCTTGAACACCTTTCTTCTCCCTCTATTTCATTTGTCCACATTTGTAGTTAATATGATTGAAATGTTAAGCTCTTTACATTCATTTCTTCATTGTGCCTCTCATGATACTTTTCAGAATGCAGCTATCACTGCAATCTCTAAGTACAGTTTGGTTGTTGGAAGCACTCATAAATATTGCTTCCTATAAATTGAATCTAAGATATGGATGGAAAGTCATCCTAAATCAAGCGTTCCATCAACATTGTACGTCCATGTCGTATTATAGGTCCTTTCCAACCTTAGTGATTCTGTATTCTGTGATAGTACATTTGCAATAATCTTTTTTGTTACCACTTTCAAATGTTGGTTGGCAGGGTTTAAGTTAATTCCTATGGTGCATAGGTATTACAGGGTAGGTCAGGAAGCTGTTCTAGAGTCAGTGATATGACAAATATGGCCTTTTCACATCCATCTATGGAGCATCCTGTATCAGTGCTAATTCTGCTGCCATGTGAGATGCACACAGTTGCTGATGCATGTTCTTGGCCTCCTTTTCTTGTTGCTTGCTTCTTAGCAAGCCCCATACCTGCTGCGGGGAAGTTGCAAGCTCTGCAGCATACCTGCATGCTGCCTGTGGAGCCCAAGGAGCAATTGCTGCCACAGGCAATGACTTGTCTTCTAGTCATTACCCTGTTGAACAACGGCTGATTGTTAACAATCTAACAAGAGTTTATAGTCAGGAAAAAAAAAATAAGAAAAAAATATTTTGGAGGACCCAGATTTTCAGCAGTATACACAGACAAAGGTTGAAGCTGAAGGCAAATCTTTCTTTTCCAGTGACAATCATTTTTGAAGTAATGAGGGAGTAGATAATGAGGGCACCAGAGTGGAGCAGTAGTTTAAGTCTCTCTTGAGGAAAGATTCATGACTTCCACAATGTGGTTAGATCTTACGCTCAGTGCCTTTTTAGGATAAAATCTGCATTTGTAGAGGCCACATATGAGTTTACTACAGAACACCAAAGGGGAAAAAAAAGAGAAAATGGAAGGGAGAGGGACCCTAATATTTTAGCTTCAGTAGCATGTGGTTTGGCTTTTATATAATATGATAATATAAGAAGATGCTTGATACAACACAGCGCGTAAAAGGTTATATGAAGTTCCTGAATTCATAAAGCAACTTAAAGGCTAAGTAAATCAAATAATCTCTCTTACTGTGATAACTTCCTATGCAACTTCTTATTCTTTCTGACGGTTTAAAAAACAATTGCCAACTGACTGATCACTGTTACTGTTTGCAGTGCCTCCAAAGCCACTTCATCTGCAGAATCTATCACCTGTTACATACCAAACCTCTAGGCATAAAGCTTTATCAAGTCCGAAGCCAAGGATGGAGGAAGATACACCTACTCCTGCTTCTAGTGTCACAAAAGAAAAGCCCAGCAAAGTGTCAGATCTCATCCATCGTTTTGAGGGATGCAGGTATGTGATGTGATTTTAATTGTTTCGTGATTCTGCTGGAAGAAGAAGGTGGTAGTGCTCAAACCTATCTCTGCCAGAGGAGCTGATAACAAAACAGCATGCTTTGAAATGATGCAGCTGTGTATTTGGTCTGCACAGGCCTGTTCATTTTGATGAGGCACCAATCTTAATTTTTCTTTTAAACAAGCAAATAACGGAAAAACAAAAACCAACCCCAAAACACACTATTTGCAGCACATCCTGAAAAACATCAGCAATTTGATTTTGGAATGAAACTTTGGAGTTAGTCCTAAATTCTTTTGTTCTTGTAGGAAAAAAACACCCACATTTCTCTATTTGCCTATAAAAAGGAAAGTCTTGACTTTCCATTAGGACATTACTGACCTAATTTCTTCAGATTATTCATGTGAAGTGAGTTGGTTGTATTGATGTGGCATGTATCCACTAAATTGTTTGCATTGTAGTACTTGATGATCTTAGTTGAATATATTAATCTTAGTTTTTATACCGCATTTTACAAGAAACACTTGGAGAAACACGAGATACAGTTAGTTCACAAAATAGTACTTCTTGTGTGCCTTTTAATTGGATGCATATGACAAGCATTATAAGCTCGGAAACAGAAGTTCTGAATACATCTGCTCTGTATAAAGAGAGTGACATTCCAGAAATCCCATGACAGAGGAACAGTTCAGGAAACAGTCCAGTGGCAGTGGAGTGTTACAAGTATTGGACATTGCTTTCTTCTGTTTCTTCAGGATATCAATGTTTTGAGGCTCATACAGGGCTGAATGTCCGATATACAACAGAGCATGTCCTAACGAGACCGTTGAGAATAAAGATTTTCACTGAAAGAACTCCTCCTTGAGGTGGAGGAAACTTAATTTTTTATGCAGAAACAGGCTAAGTGTTGCAAAAATAGGTTTGTTTAATGGAATAGAAATAATTTCAGAGCCTCATCTACAAGAAACTTCCATCATTTTGCACAGGCTTAATTGCATTGCTGTCATGACAACTACAAAAAAGCGGGAAAAAGACCTGTAAGGCAGCACTGGAGGTCCTGTGAATTAGACTAGTTTTGAGTCCCTAGTCTTGTTATCACTGTTTCCTGTTTTTCCTCCAAATCATTATCCAAGTCTTTTTAACACTGTAGTGACCCTAGAAAAACATTTTTACCTCTTTGATCTCTCTTTCTAGTAGTTGTGAACTAACAAAAAATTCTCGAATAAGATACAATGCTGTGTGCTTTTAGTTTTTTTGTTTGGTTGGTTATGATATTTAAGTCTGAGCAGTTACCTTTTGATTGCATTTGTGGAGGTGGAGATAAGATGAATAAAAAAGAATTTCCCTAAAATTCTGCCTTTGACCAATAAAGACCAATATAAAGACATTAAGGCATCCTGTCCTGAAGGATGTGAGCTGCTGTTTGGAATCTCCCTGTCCGTAGAAGCACTGCCTTCTGTGATAGCAGTTTGTTTTTCTGAAAGAAAGTTCCACAAATTCATTGTGCCCTCATGCCATTACGCCCTATATTTCTTCCTGTTATCCACACCTGCTGGATTGTACAGGCACTCTTTAAATAGTATGCAAATAAACTCAACAAGAAAGCTTCAAAAACTTTCTTTCTTGTAGACTGTAAGGGCTTTTCTGGGGGGAGTTAGGTGTGGGAGAAGCTGAATAGCTTTCTTGGCTAATGTTATTTATTAAGTACACCAAACAATATCTTTCTACTGATAAATTCTCTTCAAAACTCTGATCTCTGCTGTTGAGAAACTTTCCTCAGTAGCATGCCTAGTGTCCTGCTGTGGCTGGGGAAGCAGTGCACATTTTTAAAATGACCTTACCTCACAGAGCAAGTCTTCCATGAAGGTGAACTTCACTTGTAATTATTGGTTTTCAAATGTGTAGGTAGCGTGTTCATGAAGTACAAACTCTGATTGCCAATTATGATCGGCTGGATGTGGCTCTGGGCAGCCTGGTCTAGTGGTTGGCGACCCTGCACATAGCAGGGGGGTTGAAACTAGATGATCACTGTGGTCCTTTTCAACCCAGGCCATTCTATGATTCTTTGATAACATGTTTTCATTAGTCTGTATCGTCCACAAGGAAAAAAAAAGGTAATTAAACCACTGTGCAGTATGCATGCAGTGGAAAAATGTGAATGAATTTCATAGTTAAGTTTTTCAGCATTTTGAGAGTTGATTTCTAATGGTACAATTTTTACACAACTAAGTGAGAAATGATTTACTTCTTTTGTTATATGATAGAAAATGAAGCCAGTATATATTTTTCACCTAGAGTGTACAGAAGTTCAGAATATGCTTGCAATGTTTGTGTAAACTGTCCTATAAATAAGGAGTAACTATACAGGTTACAATCATAGAATTGCTCAGGTTGGAAAAGACCTTAAAGATCATCGAGTCCAACCACAACCTAACCATACTACCCTAACTCTAACAACCCTCCGCTAAATCATGTCCCTGAGCACCACATCCAAATGGTTTTTAAACACAT
>JACDJE010000070.1:5841556-5880100 GCA_016647715.1 Pavo muticus | reverse complement strand
AAAAAAAAAAAAAAAAAAAAAAAAAAAAAAAGGAAAAAAAAAAAAGAAGAAGAAAAAGAGAAAAAAACTGAACCTGAAATATGTGTACATGTTTAGCACTATGCATCGGCTATGCTAAACTGTGAGGAAGATATAGTAGTGTATGTAAAACAGAATTTCATATGCAGTAAATTACAGCAGCAGCATTTGAGGCAGAACTGCTGTGTGGATCCTTATCTTGGATGTAGTTGTCAAGTCAAAGATGGAAAGGCAGTGGCAATATGCTAGCTATTCGATAGACACGAAGTTCAGAAAATATAAAGTATGTGCCTTGTTATCAAGAGCTGTAACAAGATGAATTTGAGCCTCTTCATAATGAAAGTTTTAAATAATTAAGGGAAATAAGTGGGTGGAAGAAAATCTGTCTTGGAAAAATTAATTGCTGAGAAAATTATGCATATTTCCTTTTCTAAAAGTTTGATTATGCAGTTTGCCTTCTTGTACCTAAGTATTCATGGCCAACTGGCATGATCAATATTTTCAGTCCATCTTTGTGACGTGAGTCACTGCAGGGGGTTGGGCTGGCACTCTCCATGCCCTCCTCTTCACCACACAGCCAAAGGGCTGAGTGGCTGGTCAGAAGTCATTTCATGTGTTGCTGAGCACTGCTAAAGCTGTTCCCCAGTTGGCAGATGTACACTTGCATCAGCTAGCTACAAAACTTTAAAGAGATTCTGGAGCTGGAAATACAAGACTTCATAGATTCTGACAGTGTTTCTGTCTGTCTTCACAGAATCACAGAACGGTTTGGTTTAGAAGGGATTTTTAAAGACCATATAGTTCCAATCACTCAGCCATGGGCAGAGATACCTTCCATTAGATCAAGTTGTTCGAAGTCCTATCCAGGCTGGCCTTGAATGCTTCTAGGGTGGGGGCATCCACAGTCTCTCTGGGCAATCCATTCCAGTGCTTCATAGCAAAGAATTTCTTCCTAATATCTAATCTAAACCTATCCTCTTAGTTTTAAAAAGATTACACTTTGTGCTATTGATACACTTCCTGATAAAGAGTCCCTCCCCATCTTTCCTTTAAGTCCTTTTTAAGTACTGGAAGGCCACTACAACGTCTCTCTGGGGCCTTCTCTTCTCCAGGCTAAATAATCTCAGCTCTCAGCCTTTCTTCACCAGAGAGATGCTACAGATCACCTCTGTGGCCGTCCTGTAGACTGTCTCCAACAGATCCAGACTGTCTTATGCTAGAGGCCCCAGACCTCAATACAATACTCCTAGTGGAGTCTCATGAGAGCAGAGTAGAGGAATAGAATCACATCTCTTGACTTGCTGCCACACTTCTTTTGATGCAATTCAGAACATGACTAGCTTTCTGGTCCATCAGTGCATGTTGCTGGTTCTTATTCATTTTTTCATCTATCACTACACCAAAGTCCTACTCACTGCTGCTATCAATCCACTAATTGTCCAGTCTGTATTCATGTTTGGGATTTCCCCAGTGCAAGTGCATAACCTTGCACTTGGCCTTGTTGAACTTCATGAGGTTTGCATGGGTCTACCTCTCAAGCACGTCCAGATGTCTCTGGATGGCATCCCTTCCTTCCATTGTGTCAGCTGCACCGCTCAGCTTGGTGCATCTGTAAACTTGCTGATTGCATTCAGTCTCATTGTCCATGTCATTGACAAGGATGTTTGATATTAATACCAGTCCCGATACAGACTCCTGAGGGAAACCACTTATCATTGGTCTCCACCTGGAAATCCAAGCCATTGCCTGTGACTCTTTGGATGTGATGATCCAGCCAATTCCTTACCCACTGATTGGTCCATCTCTCAAATCGGTGCCTCTCTGTTATATAGATGAGAACGTTGTGCATGACAGTGTCAAATGCTTTGCACAAGTCCAGGTATATGATGTTGCTTACTCTTATTTTTACCCACCAGTGCTGTAACTCTATTGTAGAAAGCCTCCACATTTGTCTAACATGATATGCCCCTAGTGAAGCTCTGTTGGCTTTCACCAATCACCCCACAGCTTTCTATATACCTTAGCATAGTTTCCAGAAGGTTCTGCTTCATGATCTTTTTCTTACATAGCTACATTGGTGTTTTCATTCACAAAACAGCACCATCTCTCCAAGCCCTTGTGTATGATTAACTAGAGATCCTGTATGTACACATGGAGGGTAATTTCATTAACTAGGAAAGGCTGATCTCAATTTTTCATGTGTTACAAGATAAAATATATTGGGTCATGCCAAGAAAGTGCTAATATGTGGGTAACTGTTTTGTTGATTTGTTTTAAGGATTTGTTTTTGACAGTAATGTATAAAAATTGTTTTCTATCTAAATGTAATTCCAGTGGTGATCCAGTGTGCTTTTAACCTGCCACACCTTTCATTATGTTTCCATCTTCTGTTCAGTAATGTGTGCTTCCCCTCTCTGTGCCAATAAAAGTGCTGAATGCTACACTGGCAGTGCTAAGCTTGCATCCAAGTTACACAGTAAGGTGCTGGCAGCATTCTTCAGGAAAAGGCAGAAATGGGAAGCAGTTGTATCGTCAAATCCAGGAAGGAACAGGGCCAATGCTCTGAGAAAATGTGGCTGGGAACAATCTCATTAAAACGTCTTTGGCCTGCTGAGTGGCTAATATATGTTATCTGGCTTGTATTGACCAAAATCCAAAGCGCGAGGTGTGTTACAACTCTTACTAGATGTACTTGTTGCTGGTGCTAGAAGGATGAAAAACAAAATAGAATAAGCCCATGCAAGTTAACTCTTAAGACAGGCATTAGAGTGCAGTGCAGTGGAGAACTCAATCTGTAAAAACTGAATTGGATGACAACAGTTTCTGAGATACCACTGAGCTTGTGGTATAGCATCTCCTTTAGTAACATTAAGAATCACATCTACCGTAGATTGATCTAAGGGCTATACTTTACAAAATAAAACACTGACTTAGATTAGAGTTGTGCAATCTATAGATTGAAATCATCTCCATCAAAGTAGCTGTTGCCATGCCATCTGGAATAAGAGGAAGGATGGTGAGGAGCAGGAGAGGCCTGACAGAGCCTCCTTAAGCTGTTACTGTGAGTAGGCAGTTTGTAGATTCTGCTGAGTACTCCCATAGTCAGTAAAGGATCTTAAAACTTGTATACATTCATGTTGAAATTGCGTTGCACTCAGTAACAGCACTCTTAAATCCTTTTTCATTAAGCAAGTGTAGGTACAATTGAGTAAAAGCAATAGGAGTAGATGTATGCAAGTCATAGTTATATTTTATGCATCCGATACGTATTTTGATACTGATGCAAAGTATCTTGCCCTCTTCGTGCCGCGTTTTCCTAATTTAGGGAAGAAGGGTGAGGAAAGGGGTTGTCCTGCTCTGCTCTGTACTGTGCAGCCTCACCTCGAGCGTTGGGGTGCCACAATGTAGGAAATTAAGGAAATACAAGTATTAGGGAGTGTCCAAAGGAGGGCTGCAAAGATGGAGAAGCATCTGAAGGGCAAGGTGTGTGAGGAGTGGCTGAGGGCCCTGGGTTTGCTCAGCCCAGAGCAGAGGAGCTGAGGGGAGGCCTCATGGCGGCTGCAGCTCCTTGCAGGGAGTGGAGGGGCAGCGCTGAGCTCTGCTCTCTGTGACATCGACTGGGCCCGAGGGAACGGCATGGAGCTGTGTCAGGGGAGGGGCAGCTGGGGGTTAGGGACAGGTTCTGCACCAGAGGTCAGGGCATGGAACAGGTTGCCCAGGACAGTAGGCATGGCCCCGAGTGCTGGAGTTCAAGGGGCACTGGGACACCACTCTCAGACACAGGGTTTGGATTTTGGGTGGTGCTGTGTGGAACTGGGAGTTGGATTTGATGACCCTTTTGGGTCCCTTCCAACTCGGGGTAGTCTGTGTTTCTGTTAGTCCACTGCTGGAAAGGGTGAATTAAACTGGTGCAAAACCTGAGCAGAAAATGGCTTTTAGATCTAAAAAAGACAATTTATTTTGAAGTAACATTACTCATAAGTTTTCTACCCCACCTCCTTGTCATTGAAGTCAAATTCTTACGTGTTCTGGAAAAGTTTAAACAACTAAATTTTATTTCTCGTATTTACTCTATTAAATAGTCTGAAAGTCACAAACCACAAATGCCACAAGGATGAAGACAATTAAAACTTAACTTTTCTGCCTTGCAGCAGAAGCACCTTCTGTCATATGTTTTTTTTTTCTAAAATGCGGAGGATGAAGAGTACAAGAACACCCCAATCAATTAGTTTCCTGGAAAACATCTTGTGAGAAATCTGCTACTGGACTTAATTGCAGGCAAGAACACAAACACTTACGTGTTTGTTGTGAGGTTTGGTAGCAGGATACTTCATGTATGCTACAGATGGAGAAGAATCCATTTTGCATCTTTAATAAAATAATTACGTGATGTTTCCTTTTAATAGCCATGCTGGGGACTCTGCTGTTTCAGATGCAATACCTGGTGAATATCATGTATTTCTAAATGCAAGTTGAAATTTTGATTCACATTGAATGAAACCTTCATGCTAATTTAACTTTCTGCCAAGGTATAATTAACTGTTGCAATGCTAGATGAAGAAAGTGAAAAATCCTGGTTTTACAGTTTTTCGTTCTTCCTTAGCAGAAGTAAATCATGAACAAAGCTGTGTATCTTTAGCACCCAATGTTAACGTTCGTAAATACTCTTTAGGGACACTAGGATTTTCGCTGTTTTTCGTTGTTACTGGGCAATAAACTCTCCAATTACTTGTGTAATGAACTGTTGCATAGAGTTAACGTGGCAGAAGGTGGTGGTAGCATTCAGTGGGTCATGCATAATTGAGTGCTTACCTCAATTTCAGAAACTAACTTGAGATTAAATGAAATCTTAAATTCTCTTGGACATTTACATTTATATTCCTAATACTTACAGAACAAAATTTCAGATCAAGAAGCAACCATGCCACAAAAAAAGGAAAAGCTCACTCTGTTATTTTAGACCAAACTTAGCATTTAAATCAAACCCATAATTCCACAATGCAAATTAAATTGTATTTGCTTGTATTTTACATCTCTCACTCTATCTGTGTTCCTTAGTATATAACTGCAATGTTCTTGAATCAAGATCTGTGATAAGATAAGAGTAAATCATACTGTATCACTATCATGTTGGTAGGTATAGTTTTCTTGATGGGAAGATGGTTCTTGTTTGGTTTGGGTAATATGTTATGATTGTATTGGAATTTTGTTTATATAAAGTCTGCTTTGAATTAATGTAATTTGTCCAGAATTAGGAGAGTGGAAAAACAATGTTAGGAGGAAACATAAACACAGATCAAAGAGTTCATATCCTCAATTGCATTTTACATACTTCATCTTAACTTCAGAGTTCAGTTTGGGTCAAAATTACTTAGTTTTATAGAATCAGAATGGTTTGGGTTGGAAGGGACCTTAAAGACCATCTAATTCCAAACCCTTGCCGTAGACAAGGCCCCTTCTGCTAGATCAGGCTGCTCAGGGTCCCATTTAAACTAAACTTGAACACTTCCAAGGATGAAGCATCTACAATTTTAATTTCTGAAGCATCCATAGTAACACAATAAGACTAAGGATGCAATGCTTTGTGCTGAAGAGTATGCAATTAAATCAAGGTGAAATATTTAGTTTAAACATACTATCTGAAGATATAGATTTGGAGTCCTGCCTGCATGAACCTTGTCAAATGTTTGGACAGAATGGAAAATATGGTTTGCTTGAAATTATTAATTTTGAAATACATTAGTTAATAAATGATTCAACCAGAAAAAAATGTCTGTTTCAGGTCATTAGGGAAGCTAGTTTAAAGATATGTAAGTAAAAATTGTCTAAAATTGCAGTTTTCAAAGGTTAGTATCTACAGGTCAAGTAGAACTGACATTTCAGTTCTTCTGCAACTATCAGAAAGAATAGAAAAGTTCTAGTTATCTTTACCTCTTTTATTTGGAAAGGAGTAGTACATTATTTTAAATTAATGTTTTAAATAAAAGCTGATTTGGCATTTTTGACATGGTGGCATTCTGTTTTGAAGTAGAACTCAGGTACTTAGTGTTACCTCTCGCTTCTAATGTTTTGATCAACAATTGAAATCTTGTTTCTAAAGTGAATGGTCTCTGTATATCACTCTAGCCATTCCTGGTTGTTTTTGTATGTTGAGTTGCCTTGTTTTATGGGTTGTCATGAAAGTTTGAAAAGTTCCCCCAAGCCGTTGAGAAGTTGTGCTTAAAGTAATGGAGTATGTATCCAGGTATGCCTTGTGTTTTTTGCCTTTTGTGTTTTATTAACTGCAAGATACCCAATATAAATGCTGAAAAGCATAGAGAAACTCTATGAGACAAAATTGACAAATAAAACAAATGTGAAATGTATTTGAAGAGGAACCAGTAGCCTCCATGTTTTCATGCCTCAGGCAAGTCTGTATGTGAGATTCTTTGTAAATGACTGCACTAAATAGCATGCTGGGGCTGTATCAGCTAATCCTTCAGCTCTCTGCAGTGTCTCTTGACAGCACTTAAAATGCTGTTCCGTAGGTTACTGTGGTTGCTATGCTGATTGAAACAGATTTAATGAACGGCTTTGAAGTCGCTACTGAAAGCCTGTATTTAAGGAGGGACTTGCTATGTAGCAGTGTGACTGTTAACACTGAAGATCAGAATTGTAAAGTATTCATATCTGGAAGACCTGATGAATACTGAAAGGGGAAGGAACACACTTTGGTCCTTTAGATGAAAACTCTGTTCTTTATTGCTCACTTTTTGGCAATATGTACAACGATATGTACTTGCAAATATTCATCTTGCTGAAAGCAGTAGGCAGTTTGAAATCAGAAATAACTGTATCAGGCTCTTCTCTTTATTTATTTTAATGGAAGGTTTCCAAAATTTGTCTAGAAAATTCCCACTTTCCCATAAGCTCCGTTTGGACATAGACTACCACTTCCTTAGGACTCGGATGTCATTAAATGTCAGTACTTTTCAGCACAACTACTAAACCCAGAAGAAAATCTTATAATGGAAGAGTCATTTTGTTGAATATGACACTTTTGAGCATGAGACTTTTATTTAGTATTTTGGAAGGGTAAACCTTAATGGTTTTGAAATAACACATAGTTTTATATTCTAACATATTAAATTTAATATTGAAATTTGAACAAACGCTTTAAGTTTTACATTTAGCAGAAGAATCAAAAATATGTTTTTTTTTGTGGAATGAAAGACTTTAAAGTGAAAAATTCCTTAAGAAACAAAAATGACTTACGTAAAGAGATGGTGAGGGAATATTCTAATTGCAGTCAGCCGTGTATAAGCAATGATTGTATTGATGAACATAACACATTTTTTATGATATTTTGCAATGGTTCTGTTATGCAAAGAACAGTCAGTTCAAATAACTTTCAAAACGGGGGCGAGGGAGAACACCAACTAATTCCATCTGTTACATTTTACTCTGCAAATGAGTTCTTCCAGCACTGAAAGGTTGATGGTACTTGGTTACCGGGATGGAGCTGAGCTGTTCAGTAGGGAGTTGGGGCTTTGGCAAAGATACAAACTGAGAAATATTAAATGGGTTAGGCTTTGGCTTTTGCTGTGTAGTTTTACTGATTTCTTTCTTTTTCTTTCTTTTAATCCTCCTCTGACTTTTGTTTTTGTTGATTAAATTGTCAGAAAGCTTATATTTTCCAAAAAAGGGTGACATGCTAAATGTGAAAGTTGATTTTCAGATGCTTTTTGGACTCTGAGGTAATTGTGTATCTTTTTAACTTTTTTTTCCCTCTTAATTTATTGTTATGTTTTCTCTAGTATTTTAAGAGCTCTTCTTCTCCCTTAGGAGACAGATGAACAGAAACGCCACAAAATTGCCACTGAACTTCTACAAACAGAAAAGGCCTATGTTAGCCGACTTGGCCTCCTAGATCAAGTATGTTTCTCTTGAATTTGTTTTTCTTTTCTTTCTTTTAGTTCATTAAAATGGCTGTGTGCATGTGTAAGTTATGTAAAGGAGGTTGTATGTTTTTCATATGTCACTGACCTTTACAGTCAGTCATTTGTGGTTGCTGCATAACTGTCTTTTTTTTTTTTTTCTAATTTAAGAACACTGCATTTTTTTAAAAAGTGTTTTAGAATGTTGTGACTATTAATGCAAATCTTCTGTGTGTGTGAGTAGAGTTCATCATAAGCAACAGTAGTGCAAAATTCACACTAGTAACCAATCCAATAAAAGGGATGGATAATACTACGCTCACTCATTTGTTGGCTTCTCTTGAGTTGGACAAGAAGGTATCATTTTATAGTACTGAAGTTGCCTGCCCACTAGCAAATTAAGTCTTTCAGACTTGAGCCACATGAACATCATTTCTCTTCAGTGCTAAAGAACCTACGAAGATGCCCATTCTAAACCATACGTGCCCTATTTTCCCATTATACGTTTAGACTAGATCCAGTTAAAGTGAACAAAAATTACTTCTCCTGCAAGAGAAGAGTCGAGTTCTTATGCTCTGTAGAATCAAACTGATAGTTCTTAAATTTGAAAATCTGTAGTTCTTAGTATTTCCTTTTCTTATTCTTATTTACTTTTCACAAAACACTTATATCCATTTTATCTGAGTACTTATAGCTATGCATTGCCTTACTCCATGATATTTTTCTCAGATATCACTGCTTAAACTTCTCAGGCCTAATGCATTCCTGAGGAAAAAAATAAGAAGCCTAGACTGATAGAATAATTGTTTGGATTCCTTGGGGAATCTACATAATTGTCCTTAAAAGTAGTGAGGGGAAAAAAATTCTGATTTGATTGGGAAAAAAACAATACCTATTTATTTAATTTATGTCTTTTACTGACAGGTAATCATAGAATCATAGAATCATAGAATGGCCTGGATTGAAAAGGACCACAATGATCGTGTAGTTTCAACTCCCTTGCTATGTGCAGGGTCGCCAGCCACCAGATCAGGCTGCCCAGAGCCACATCCAGCCTGGCCTTGAATGCCTCCAGGGATGGGGCATCCACAGCCTCCTTGGGCAACCTGTTCCAGTGCGTCACCACCCTCTGTGTGAAAAACTTCCTCCTAATATCTAACCTAAACCTCCCCTGTCTCAGTTTAAGACCATTCGCCCTGTAATGTGCAAGTATTGTCCTTGATTCAGTCATGCATAGGTTACTCTATGACTGTTTTCTAAATATTAGCTGGACAGAGTTCTGAAAAATGGTTTCAAGCACAGCTGCTCAACTACTGATAATGTGAGAAAAGCAGAAGGTTGTTCATGGCTGTTATGCTTCCGAACTGGGTTTGAAATATGTAACCTTTATAGTCTCTGAAGGAATTTATCCAAATTTTCTAACTGTCCTCTCAGAGATGCAGCAAAGTGAGTATATTTTAAAGTGTAAATGAAAGTGTGAGACCTAGCTCCCCATGAGCATTGGTTTATGTGATGTACATGTTAAGAGTTACATGTCTCTACTCATTTTGTAGCTACAAGTCAGGTAGAGGAACTGATGGGGCAATAATGCTTTTCTTTTTTTAATTTTAGAGACTACAGTAGTATTAAAGTCTTTTGCACCTTAAATGGTATAGTCCGTATAATCTGTTATAGTCTGTCGGTTACTTGAATTTTTAAAGGATAAGGGGCTACAGCATACAGACTGTTGAGCTAATGGTAATCAGAAATCTTGCTCACTGAAGAGAAAGTGAGAATGGAAAACATGACTGGAGAACTGGGAAAGCTGAGAAGAACTGTTAAAACAGACAGGATATTGGAGTCAGACTAGAATGGCACTGCTTCAGTTTGGCTTTCCTTATGTCTGCTCAGCCTACAGCAGTTTTTTGGCTCAAAAGAAAAAAGTTAGGCGTAACGGGAGGAGTAGCTTTTAACTTCTGGGGCAGGAAACAATTTCTGTGATTATCTGCCTATGTTATTGAAACATCAGTCTTGTCCTGATTGGAGTAGGAAGGAGAGGATGGGTCTTCATCCAGTGATAAAAGATAAAAGGCTAATAGGTTTGGGGTTCTTTTTCTGCATTGCAGGTATTTTACTCCAGACTCCTTGAAGAAGCCAACAGAGGTTCTTTTCCAGCTGAAGTGATTAACAAAATCTTTTCTAATATTTCATCAATAAATGCCTTCCACAGTAAATTTTTACTTCCAGAACTTGAGAAAAGAATGCAAGAATGGTAAGAGATGATTCACTGATTAGTAATTTACTAAAACAGTGTCTGTAGAAACTGTTACAGGGTTGAGGTAGGGAAGACACTTTCATAATTAAGTGCTCCAATCTCAGGAAACACTGTGGGTAGGAGAACATCTGCTCCTCTACTCTTCATCAGGATCTGTCTCAGCAGAGGACTTTCATCATTAGCTCAAACTAAGACATCTATCTTACCGAAGCCAGAGAGGTTAGTCATGATTAAATGCCTTGCTGAATTAGAGAATAAAACTAAAACTGTGCAACCTGATGAATTCAGTGCACATAATAAAAAATTGAGTCAAAGTGAATGTATTTGTTTTGTGCTACCCTTGCAGAACAGAAATAAGAATAGAATAGTTTAGTTGCAAGGGACCTTCAAAGATCTAGTCCAACTGCCTGACTGCTTCAGGGCTAACCAGACGTTACAGTATACTATTAAGGGTGTTATCCAAGTGTCACTTGAATTCTGACAGGGGACATCAACCACCTCTCCAGGAAGCCTCTTCCAGTGTTTTGACCACCCTTACAGTAAAGAATTTTTTCCTGGTATCCAGTCTGAACCACGCCTGTTGCAGCTCAGTGTGGTTTCCTCACATTCTGTTGTTGGTCTCCAACACAGTAATCTTTCTTATTATTGCTTTCAGTAGTAAAATGAAATACTCATTAATTTGTGTTTGGGGTTTTAATTTCAAACAGAAAACTAAGTCAAGAATATTTGCAGCAAGGAAGATGTGTAGATATAGTCCCTAATGTACTCATCTACTATTGTATAGTATCTTTATCCTTCCTTAGTGTATGGGATTCTGGAGATACTAAAAAATGGCCATGTATTTCTGGTCTATCTTATGAAATTGTTAAAAAAATTCTTTAAAGTAGGAGTAGTTACCATGCACAAATTATGGTAGCCCTGAACAGTCTCTAATACAGGAAAGTAAAAAAAAAAAAACTGACTATCATGAAGTACAACAAAGTTTAAGCCTTTTTCTTATGTTCCTTGCAGAATAACAAAACAAATCCATTCTCTTCATCTGAACAATTGAAAAAAAATCTGATAGGAAATAGATTGCATAATCATGAGATGTAGAGTTTAAGTTAGAATATGCTTAAAAAGCAGCATACACTACATTTTGTCAGTATGTATTTGAAATTAATTTTGTGATGATCTCTCAAGATCTTGCTCTGGATTCAGCACAGAAGATGGATCAATGGATCATGCTTTGCAAAATGCTAAGCTGCATACTAATTATGTGTATATAATTACATAGCTTTAATGGTTTAATAGTATTTTTGCACATGAGCTTCAACTATTGGTGCAAAACTACTAAGTTGCATTGTAAGCAGCTGCTTGGAAAATACCTCTGTGCTGTGCGTGAGACAGATTATTTAAATGTCCTAAAAACGTTATGCTTTTGGGAGAAGATGGAAGAAAGGGTGTGGCTTAAGAGAATGATTTCTGATCATTGTTGAAACTGCCTGGCACAACAGCCTCTGCCAGATACAGAATTTGCTTTTCCCAGCAATCTCTTAACTAGATATAGAAATATTGAAGTATTGATACTTGTATGCACTACTTCTTTTTAAAATTCCCATAAAAATTCCAATGCCTTCCCTGAGTTTTGGTAGGTTTTGAACACTTAAAGTAAAAATCATAGAATCACAGAATCTCAGCATTTGGAAGGGACCTCAATGTACAGTTCTTGAAATTGGAAAGGAGAGCAGAAGCAGATTCTTCTTTTAGAATAAAACACCGTGTGTGTCTAAACTTATCCAGTGGAAATGAAATTGTTTGGTAATGGCATATTGAATGAGCTAAGCAACAGCTGGAGCTGAATATCTCTCTTACAACATATGGCTTGAAAACAGTGCAATATATTTCCCATGAAAAGAGTGAAACAGAGCATAATAGCAATTCCAAATCAAAATACAAATCTAAATCTTTTTATGTTGTACCCAAGCATGTCCAATAGCAAATACTTGCAAAGAATATTAGAACACAGTCTAATATCCTCTGGATTTTTTGGGGTTTTCTTGGGGACAAATTATTCAACACAGTGTTTTAGTCTGTAGCATTCTTTGGCAATTTCAGAACTGACTGATTGATGTGATTTTTGCTTTAATTTGAAACTACAACTTTCAATTCCATTTGGATACCTGCTAGCTTGTATATTGTAATCACTTTGGCTGCGCAAATTTTTACAGACTTTTGCTTAACTTCCACAATCAGAAAGGCTCAACTATTTAATTCTAGAGTTTTTTAGAATGCTTATGTGAATGCCTCTGTGGTCAAATAACACCAAAATAGGAAGTGTTTCTGTATCTACAAACAATGCGAAATCCTATTTCTTGAGCTTGCCAGTGTTTGCTGTCCAAGTAACTTTCCCTTCTGAACAGCTTTTGAAGCAGTGGTGTGTCAGAGTAGGGTGCTGATGTAATTGCAGAAGATTGCTTCTCTTCAGACCACTATAGAGTGTTGATTTTTGTCTTTATAGAATCAAAGAACCATTAAAGTTGGAAAAGACCTCTAATGTCATCTAGCCCAACCCCAGCCCATCACTACCATGCTCGCTAGCCATGTCCCTCAGTGCCACACCCACATGTTTCTTGAACACCTTCAGGAATGGTGACTCCACCACCTCTCTGGGCAGCCTGTTACAGTGCCTCACCACTCCTTCTGAGAAGAAATTGTTCCTTATATCCAACCTGAACAACTCCTGGTGCAAGTTGAGGCCATTATTGCTAGTTCCCTGGGAGAAGAGACTTCACCTTGCTACAATCTCCTTTCATGTAGTTGTAGAGACTTTCAGAGTCATAGAAATACAGAATGACTTGGGTTGGAAGGGACCTTGAAGATCATTCTCCCTTAAAGTTGCAACCCAGCTGCCATAGGCAGGGCTGCCACTCACTAGATCAAGTTGCCCAGGGCCCAATCCAACCTCCTGAACTCCAGAGATAATGGATTTCTGAATGAGTGCTTGAAGACAAAATAGAGCACTGAAGGGAAGCTCTAAAGTATGGATTTGGTCCTCAAACAAAACCACAGATTTTTACTGAGGTAAAGTATGTCCACAGAAGTATAAGATGATATAATACTTCTGAGGAACTGCGGGTAAAATAATTTAGGTTGTGTTTTGTAAAGAAAGACTCTCAAGCTTTTCATTATAAATAGCTTTCCGTTCTTTAGTGTTCCACTTCGTCTGTAGTGCTCACGCATCACCAGAGAGAATGCAGAAACTCTTTCCATGTTAATTCAGTTCCTCTTTAACAGTTGTGTTGAAACTCTGCACAAGGTGATTCCAAGCAGAAGGATTCTCTGTTAAACGCTTGAAACTTTTTGATAACCGTGTGTGACTTTCTTCTTTTCTGTCTGCTCTGAGATTCCACTCTCTTACTTTGCAGGACTACAACCCCTAGAATTGGAGATATTCTGCAGAAGTTAGCTCCTTTTCTCAAGATGTATGGAGAGTACGTGAAGAATTTTGATAACGCAATGGAATTGGTGAAAACATGGACTGAACGGTCACCTCAGTTCAAATTCATCATTCAGGATATTCAGGTAACAGGGAGAATAATGTAGAGCTGCAAGTAGTACAAGCATATATAAAGATGTTTAGGATTTTAGGAGAAAAAAGAATAAAACAGAAAATTACAGAATCCTCTAGAAGTAAGGGTTTCTTTTCTCCACTTCATGCTGCAGTTTTCCTTCTCTTTCTCTCTTCACATATGCATAAATACCCACATAAATCCAAACTTTCCACTGCATCACAGAGGACCAGTGTATAAAGGTTGAAACATGAGAAGACTAAATACATTTTTGTAATAGATACTGAGTAAATAGTTTTAGGATAAAATCGTGCATCAGTGCAGCTTTAGATCCTCGTGCTGAATCTGCAGGTATTCTGTTGGCTCACACCAGTGCTGTTATGCAGAACACTTCGCTTTGGAAGTAGGTCTGAAATACAAAATGCTGAGCCATAAAAAGTAAAAGGAGTCTTGACAGCAACGTACTGTTCTTCTCAAAGAGTGCGTTTCATATGCTATAGTGCTCCCTGTAGGTTTCTCTGTGAAAGGCAGGTATGTATCTTTGTCCTGCAGACCCGACATTTAGAAATACTGCAAGATATTTCTGCTTAAATTTCATTGCAATATAGGGCATCTTGATTCTAAGTCAAGGAAGGCAATTATGTGTATTTTAATGTAATCTTTTAATTACATCTAAGTTTATGGAAAAAAAATATTCATTTTAAAATGATACACCATCCCCAAGAAGTATGAATAAAACTCAAAGAAAGCATCCTCTCCTCAAAGAGATAAAATACGCCTTCATAGCTCATTTAAGAGACTTTTTCTAACACATGATCCTCACCTGTTCATATGAACTCAGTGCTCTTTGTCTTATTCTCAGAGTTATTACAAAAAGAATGTTAAAATACACTGGAGTTGGGGAGTTTTTTTGGTAAGGCTTCCCTTTATACATTCTACTGAATATTTAGGATATTATTTTTACAATTACATTTAGGAAAGGACTTCTAACTATTTGTTTTGTTAAAGTAGATTTTATAATTTTTTTTTCAGAAGATCTGTCATGCATGTTTCTAGAATACATTATTTGTTTTATCTACTATAATTTTTATTTTACTAAATCCTTGTAAAGTAGTATTTTTGCTTACTGCACTGAAATATGTTTACAATTTTTTAGAAGGAAAAAGTGTGTGGAAGTTTGACATTACAACATCACATGCTAGAGCCTGTACAACGCATTCCACGCTATGAGATGCTTCTAAAGGACTACCTAAGGAAATTGCCTCAGGACTCCCTAGACTGGAAAGATGCTGAAAGTAAATATCTTCTAGTCAATAAAATAGTGGTAATAAGATTTTAGTAAGGGGATACTGTAAATTAAAACCATTTTCAGGGGAAAAAAGTGAAAAGAGAAACACTGCAAGAAAGAACGGTAGCATTTATTCAGTGGAATGGTAGGATTCTTTGGAAAAATATTTGAGAAGTAGATGAAATTAGTATAGAAACTGTAAAGTCTTTAGTTATTCTAATGGAGTGTGTTAGTTTTGCTTTAGTTTTGGAATTGTGCTCAAGATTTTTTTTGTTTGCTTCTACTCATCAGATTATTTTTTTTATGCACATGTATTTTATTTTGTTTGGAAAAAAAAAGAGGAAGATTTAGACTCTGTTTTGTTTTTAAACTCTTACAGGGAAAAAGAAAAATCAATTTTCAATATTTTTTCTCTCTGTATTTCATTATTAGTAATATTATCATAAATATTAGTAATATGAGGTGTCTGAACTAAAAAAAAAACATTGTGTGACATTTTGGAGTACTTTGTGAAAAGAAGTGAAAGAACTGTGACTGTTCAGATCACAAAAGTGTGATTCTAAGTATTGAAGCTCACCTTAAGGTAATCTACAATAATTCTCTTCTGATCTTTCCTGATTATTATTTCCATTTGGTTGCTAAATTTCTCGTGTTGTCCACTTTACCTTTGTTAGTTTTCATTGATAATGTAATGAATTTATCATAGTGTGTAATTTATGTAAAAATTACAAACATAGTTTTGTAGAAATTTCCATTTTTCTGTGCAATAGAAATACACGTGAAAATGCAGCTTTTTGTTTTGCTTTTCTTTCTTTTTTTTTTCCTTTATCTAGAATCCCTGGAAATTATATCCACTGCGGCAAGCCACTCAAATAGTGCAATAAGGAAAATGGTAAATTATTCTTGTTTTACTGTTCATTTTTAAAAATATCTATTTGAATATTCAGTGAAGCTAGGAGCGTGAATTGAATATTTTCCCTAAAACAGAAAAAAATTACTTTCCTGTGGCCAAGTGATTGCTTCTACTCACCATGTTATACAGTTCCTGGAGATGATAAACAAAATTTGACAGTGCATTTAACTTGCAAGTTCCAGGTTCAGATATCTTGGATTCTTAACCTTGTTGCATCTGTTTCTGTTGGTGGAAAAATAATGTTTATAAAAAAGTATAGTTACCATTTCCCTACTGTTATCAGGCTGACGTGATATGTATACTTCATTAAGTATTCTGAAATACGTAATTATCATAACGTTTCTAAAAGCTGTATTAACTCGGTTAATCAATCTGCGTGGTTGACTGTATATCCCAGCATATATATATATGATTCTGTATATCATAGAATCATAGAATCACAGAATCACTCAGGTTGGAAAAGACCTTAAAGATCATCGAGTCCAACCACGACCGAACCAAACTACCCTAACATACATTTAAAAAATATTTTTTACAAAGCTAACATTCTCCAGACTTACACAAGCTCCAGGCATTTCCTTTAAAATGCATTAAGATCAAGTGCTGTTAATTAATAAGCTTTATAATTGTGTTTTCCATGAACAGGAGAATCTAAAGAAATTGTTAGAGATATATGAGATGCTGGGAGAAGAGGAAGACATTGTGAACCCTTCAAATGAACTGATAAAAGAAGGACAGATCCTTAAACTTGCTGCTCGCAATACATCTGCTCAAGAACGGCACCTTTTCCTAGTGAGTATGATGCTGTCTTTTTGCAAGGGTGGCTGTATGTCTTTCTAGACTTGAAAGAACTGCGAAAGAGAGTGGCAAATTCTCTTCTAGTTGATGTCATTGAGCAACCTTTCCTCTAATGATATTTGAGCTTGAGCAAACCCTATACTGCTTATAGAAAGGCTTGAGAACGCTGTTCAGAACTGAACCGGCACCTAAAAACTCGTTGTTAAATAAATATCTGCCAATCTTAAATGCAGGTCTAACCCACTGGTTTTATGTTTTGATATAAATAAATAAATAAATTTTGTTACTTGCATACAATAACTGTATTATATAGTTTATATGCAGCCCATGACAATTCCTATTCACTCAGTGCAGCCCAGGGCAAACCAAAAGGTTGGACACTTGTGTTCTAGAGCACAGGAAATTTGTAGTTCTCATAAAACAGAAATGTAGGAAACTTCTTGTTATGGCAGTTCATCCTCTTGATAGGAGCCCATTTCTTCTCTTAGGAATAACAAACTACAGCAGTGTGCCCTTAAGCCTCCCTTGGAAAAGGTGCGATGCAGTTTATTGCTTAATGTGAGAGGTGACAAGTTCAAAAGGGATTTGAGTATCTCTTTTTAAAAAATTCAGAGAAAATTTGAGGAAAGATGTGAGAGAACTGAATTCATTAGAGCTTATTTAAGAAATATGTTCCTTGGCTGGAACTTTAGACATTTACATAAAAATGTAAATGTTCTAGTCTTTAATAAAGGAATATATATTTGTCCTGCTCATGTTTTTTTTTTTTTCATGTGATATTGAGCTTTTCCGTGAATAAAAACTGTAAGACCACAGTTTCATTTCTTTTGGAGAAATGGCAGATATCCTTGTCTAATAATATTAGTTGCAAATTCTACAATACTCAGTGATTTGGTAGAGGGTAAATATAAATTTATACTTTGAAGAGCAGAGTTCTTACTGTGCAATTTAGAATAGTTTCTGCAGAACTGAGGCATGTGAATTATTTTTCTAACATAAGGATTACAATGGCATAAAGTATTCAGTTGGAGCATGGAATCATAGGAAGGGACCTTTACGATCATCTAGTTCCAATCCCCCTGTTATAGGCAGGGACACCTCCCTCTAGACCAGGTTGCTCAGAGCCCCATCCAGCCTGGCCTTGAATGTTTCCAGGGAGGGGGCATCCACAACCTCAGTGGGCAACCTGCGCCAGTGTCTCACCACCTTCACTGTAAAGAATTTCTTCCTAATATCTAGTCTAAATCTACCCTCTTCCAGTTTAAAGTCGTTTCCCCTCATCCTGTTGGTAAGCATAGTAGATAATAAATGTTATGAAGACTGCTGTATATACAGAGCAATTATTCTGATATCTGTTGGACCTGGCCTTAAATTTTATTTCTAAATCCCATAAAAATATTAGAAAAAAGATGTCTTGCATTACAGTTTTGGTCTTCGCATGTATCAGCTAAGCAGAAATGAACCTGCTTCCTGCCTATTCAGTTTAGCTTTGTGATACTGTCCAGCTCTCAGTAGGAACTGGCTGTTTTCTGTGCTTTTGTTAATGTAAAGGCGTGTATTTGTTTTTCTCCCCAGTTTAACAATATGTTGCTCTACTGCGTCCCCAAATTCAGCTTGGTAGGATCAAAGTTCTCAGTTCGAACCAGAGTTGGCATAGATGGTATGAAGATTATAGAAACTCATAATGAAGAATACCCACACACTTTTCAAGTGTCTGGAAAAGAGCGAACGCTGGAGTTGCAGGCCAGGTAAGAGAAGTCTTTTGCCTTTTTATAGAGGATGAAGTTTATATGTGCAAAAATTGATCTGATAGATTTGGAGGAAGATATAATGTGTTTCATCTTAATAGCAGTGTTTTGAAAATAACATAGGCTGCAAAAAGCATAAATTGTCATTCTAAGATTCTCTTGGAGTGGAAGATGCATCTACATCGTATAGTGTGTTGCCTTTCCTTGCTGAAATATCCAAGATAGTTGTGAGCGAGCTGCCTGGAGAATTGAGATCAGGGTATGCAAAGGCGATCTGTCTGGCTTCATCAGGAGTTTTGAGACACTGAGTATTCATCTGGGCAGTGCTGCTGCCTCTGGTACCTGAACCACTTTGGTGCAAATGGATCAGTTCAACTCAGGGTTCATCCACCCAACAAAACTCTCTGGTGGGGATATGTCCCCCGAACGTAGTTCTGTACAGTGGTCGATGGGTACCTCCTTTCCTCCGTTCTTCAGATCTGTTTCCAGTTTATTTTCCTCTGATTCCAGAGATCAATCGGAAAGACAAGTTCTTTTAGTTCTTGGGTCCTTTCCTTCCAATTGCACTGTACTAAATGGCACTCTTCCACTTTTCATTATTAGTCCTCTCTTCTCTTTCTTGCTGAGTTACCTTTCTATTTCTTCTTTTTGCATTGCCAAGACTAAATTTTCCCTGTCTATGCTACCTCAAATAAAGTAGGGCAAGTTTAACATCCACCTAACCTGTTGGAGCTTCTTTAAGATCTTATTCATAATCAGGATGTAACTGCAACTTGATAAGGATATCTGTGGTGGATACAGTTCTGTGTCTACAGCATATATTTGGGGACAGACTATAGCTTGCTATCAAATTAAAAATTGCAAGATATTTTTCTTTATGGAAAAAAGAGTAACAGCAGTGAATACAGAAGTGTAACAGCACACAGCAATTTGCCTACTCTATAATTTAATTTGAAATTCAATACAATAATAAATATTTGTTTTAAAAAATGGCGGGAAAAAGCTTTCCACTCAAATCTACAAGACTTCTGGGATGAGGTTTTTTTTGCTCTCAGTCACTTCCGTTATCAGTTGATGCATGGTTTTTTGCTAAGTACTGGGCAAGCAGTTATGCCACATATCTACTTCAGTGGTGTAAAATGGCATCTTGTTGTACCAGTTGTGAAGTACTTTTTATTTGGAAGAAGAAAGCTACAACAAAGTAAGATTATTTTGGTATGTTTCCCAAATTATCAGTAATTTATGTTATTGCATTAGTCTGAGAAGTACCCATCTTCATGTTTTGTTTTATGAACATTTTTAGAATGCATTAAATCTGTACAAAATTATGAAAAAATCAGTAATAACTGATATCTTATTAAAGTAGATTATTCAAGCCTTGGTTAATATATGAGTATTTTGTGTACTCTATGCATTAATATCCTTAATTCAGGAGTTTCTATTAACTTTGTTATGTTTAGTTTACCCTTGGAATTTTCTTTGCTAGTACGCTTTTATTTATTTATTTTTCAGAATAATATTTGAGGGTTTTTTCCATCAGTGGTTTTAAATAGCTGGTAAATTATTTCTTGGAGAGGTTGCTAATCTGGTATGATGTTTAATAGCTCAGCTTTTGCTTTTTTAGCGTAAGCAGGTAAGGAGAACTATTTTGTCTGTTTAAGACAGTTTTTCTGCCTGATGTACAGATGGTAGGTGGGAATGGGAGATACTTGTAACAAATTGCAGTAATATTGGAAAACAATTTGTGAAGAGTCATTTTTATTGAGGTGTTGTTAAAGTTGTCTTTCGCATCCTTCATAGCAATCCATTACAAACTGAAATTTGGCACATCAGACATTATATGGCTAAGCAGTATTTTTTCCACATTGTTGCCCAGTTTGACCATCACTTTCAGAGAGATAGAGATATTTTGGTGCTAATTCTCATCTTTATGACTTAAAGCTTGCAGATAAACTATATTAGTTACCATCACTGTCCAGCAGTTTCTAACGGCGCTGCTATTCTGAAATAAGTAACTTTTCTAAAGATTTGAATGTCAAAGTTCTATTGATGTATTTTAAAGAGAAATCTATCATAAAAGGTTGGAGTTTAATATATTTCCTCTATCTAATCTCTCTCATCTGTATGTTTTATCTGTGCTTACTGTTAAGTCATCCGTAGTCCATCCAAACATGTAAAAAGGAAAAGTCAGCGATCTGGTTCATAACGTTGAAGAGTTTTCCTTTTATTTCAATTGGATATTGTTATTGCCACCGTAGAAAAATTTAAACAAAGCAACAAAAGCAGTAAGAAAATTATTTTTGATAAGGATGAAAGTCTGGTAGATAGATATACAGGAGAAACGTGTTGATGTGAACTTAGCAGTGCATGAAGTGAGAGAACAAAATACACCTACACCTACACCTAAATTTTTCCTCCTTTCCTTTCTGCCCTGCTCTTTAAAAAATGAAAGAAGTAATCAACAATGGGAATACTACTACTTGTGGGTTGTTCTGTTTGTTTGTTTTAGTTGGACAGTTAATGAGCAGTGTTGTCTTATTTTGAATTAATGAAAATTAATTCAGATTCTTGGCTTTTGCAGGAAGTTGCTGATAGTGAAATAATGTTTTCTGAACTAGTTTTGGACTAACGTGTCAAATATTTCTTTTAGTTCTGAACAAGACAAGGAAGAATGGATAAAGGTAAACTCTTCTACGTTCTTTATTTATTTATTTTTTAAATGCATTTTCACTGAGGCAATCAAAAAGCACTATTCATATTTTCTGGCTGTAGTTTCCCTCTGCTAATCAATAAATGGCCAGAAGGCAGACTGTCCATTCGAAGTGTAGTGTATTTGAGGAGTTCTTCCATTGTTTCCCTAGGCGCTTCAGAACACCATAGAAGCTTTTCAGCAGAGGAATGAAACTTTCAGAAATGCTATTGCTAAGGAATATGAAGATATGCCCATTGAGGTTTCTGTAAGTTGCTTTTATTCCCTTGTAACCCTATTAGTACCCATTTTGTTCTTCAATAGCTGGAAAAAAAAAAATCAGAAGCAGCTTTGTTTTCCAACTAATCATCCTTAGAGCAAAAGAAGTACAAAGTAGTCATTTTTCTGGCAATTGTTTTTTTTCATAATGCCAAATCTTATAAATGAGTCTTTTTTTATTTTTCCCTTTGAAATGCATAACAGAGTATCCTTTCATTCATGCATAATCGTTTTTGACTGTGTTCTTTGTTATTTCTTGTATAGATTTCAAAATGCATCTAGAACTGTGTTTTGCCATTTCCTTTCCAGAGGAAGAGAATAATTATTTTCTCTATTAAAATTTCTGCACAACTGTTTTTTTATCCTCCCATCCTTCCCTCTTCAGAATGCTGAGCTTGGGAAGAGGGCACCAAGGTGGATCCGAGACAATGAAGTAACCATGTGCATGAAATGCAAGGAGCCCTTCAATGCACTGACAAGAAGGCGGCACCACTGCCGAGCGTGTGGACATGTAAGTACAAAACTGCTGTAGGTGAGCCGGCTTGGAAATGGCTCTGAGCACCCAGCTGACTTCTGGTGGCTGTCTGTTATACTGCAGTTTGTTACTGTGCTTGTGACTGAAAGGAGAATCTGTGGATAGCACCACAAAGAATCTTCTGTCCAAGTTAGTTGACATAGCAAATCTGAAAGTCATTCGCAGCAGAGGAAAATGTGCATTTGTGGAAGATATCCTGAGTGCCTGTACAAACTGTGCTGTTACTTCTGAGTGGCATCCACTGATCTCAACAGGTTGAAGACTGTTTAAATAGCATAAACCTGCATTACCTCTGACAGCACTTGCTGCCTCTTGTTCCCAGCTTGCTACCACCTCTCTCTTATTTGCAAGCAGATCATGAAGCGGTGCTGTTAAAACATTTTCTTTGGGTATTACTGGAGCTTTTACCAACTGATTTCAGTGTTCAATTCTATGAACACACCTGAAGCATAAGAGAAGGGTAAGGTGGGGAGAAGAGAGTATTACTGCCATTTTCCATATGTGAGGCTACAATAACACTTACTAATAACATGTCACTTTAAGGTAATTAAACAACAGTGGTATGACTTAAGAGTTTTCAGAAGTTAATAAAAGAAGAGCAAACGTCCTGTGCTTGGTTTTTTTTTCTTGCCAGTCAGCAGCTGTTCCTTCCTCCAGTAGATGGTAGTACAAGCCCAGGTTTCATTTTTTGATACAGGTTGTCTTGTATGGCTTCTTTCTAATGTTCATATGTCAGTTAAAGGCTTATTGCATTCACAGCTCTGCTTTTGTTCTTTGCTGAACACTAGAGACTTATTCAGAAGCTCCGAATTATTGATTATACAGTTGTCATCTGTTTTATTGCTTCCCAGATTGTTCTATCTTAAAACTCCTCCATAAATCTCAAGATCACACCTTTGCTCATATTTCCCTTTTGGAGTTTGGACTCCTATTTGAATTCTATCACATCTCCTTCCATTTTAATTTTAAAATACATTTCTATTGGGAATTATTTTGGGTAAGTGAGAGCATCTTTCCAGAAGTGAATAACTGGAAACAGAACCGAGCATTCTCTATGGATACTGGCTGAAGGTAGTTAGCTAGATTAGCTATTACAGGTCTTTGGCTCTTCATAAAATTTTGTTCAAGTCTTTAGGTTGTTCAAGTCCACTCATCTACCTTACTTTACTGAAATGACTCTACTCACTGTTTTATGCAGGGTATCTTTTTCAGCTGAAAGAACATTCCTGTAGGAAAATATTTCTAATGAAAGAACTTCCTTCAGATCTTCTTGCGTTTCAATTTTCCTAAATATTTCTTAGAAAGAACTATCAGCAGTATAACATTTACTTACTTATGAATTTACTTATTACTAATTATTATTATTATTACTTATTGTTCATGAACAGATTCTGAAACTGCAAGTTCAGTGTTTATTAGCAGGTTAAAAATTAGACATTTCTGATGTCTTTTAATTTTTTCTCTCTAAAATTACATCCCAGTTATGCATTTCTGGGGTTATATGAAAAACAAAATGGTGACTGGACCTTTTCAGGTTGATATGTAAAGAAAATGGGAGACTCTCTTCCTACGGCATAGCTTGTCCTATATTCTAATTCTATTCCTATCTTTAGTTTACAGGTATAATTGAAAGACTAATGGCATTTTGTACAGAGTTGTAATGTAAATAGTGAAGAACACTTCTAGTTAAGAATCAGTGGCACAAATTTGGAAAAATATTATTTTCAATTAAACTATTTATGACATAGTAGCCATTATCTTTCTTTTTTTTCATAATTCAACAATACATTGCTATTAGATATAATAATACTAACTTCTAATTAAATTGTGTTCATGAAATTTTATAAATACTTACAATTTATATGTCTGCTTATCTTTTTTTTTGTTTCTAAGGTGGTTTGCTGGAAATGTTCTGATTATAAGGCACATCTTGAGTACGATGGCAATAAATTGAATAAAGTTTGTAAGGACTGCTATCATGTTATAATTGGTTGTACTGATAGTGAAGAAAAGAAGAAGAAAGGCATCTTGGAGGTATGTCATTTAAAAAATGTCTGATGTGCATAACTGCTAGCAGTTTTGACTCATCAATAGATGAAAAATGGTAGCATTTCTGTGGGGCTTTTCTGTGTTTGAGGGAAATAAAAGGTACATGGATCAAATTCATCTCATCTGATGGATTATGTGTTTCACCATTCATCTGTCACAATACTGCTACAGGACTCTACTAGCACACTAAATAGTCAAGAGAATGCTGTTTCTTGGCATGGTGGCTTTTTAAGGTAGCTGAAGAAACAACTGTCTGCATGCTGGATCTCATGGCAACGAGGTGATTGACTTCCCTGTGGCAGCACTCAGACTGCATCACTACTGGGTGGGAAAGAAATAGAGCTAAGGAAGTATTAGCATGTAGTCATTTTGTGTTCTTCCTATTCTTCTCAGCATCAACATTTTACCTGAGAAGGACGTCATCCTGCCCTCAGATTTTGAGCAATTCACTTAATGTACTGTCTAGAATTAATGCTTGCTTTCTTATGTTATCCTTACAATGTATTTGCATTAGATCTTGTCATAGTATTTTGTTGCTGAAATAGAATGGATGTCCTATTGGGTAGTCAATAGCACTTCAATGCCTCGCATGATGTTATCTTAGAAATAAAACCTTATTGTGGATAGTAAGATATAGAGAAAGGCTAGCAGTAGGAGGAAAAATATTTAGCCATCTAGAAGTGTGTAATCCAAAATTACTGGTGAAAGAAGGAACAGATTACATGTGCATTAGAGAGTACATTTTGTGACCCTATGTGTGTAATACTTATATAATCTCCCTAAGTCAGGTCATTCATTATCTTACTTGCTCAATCTCTTTTGCAGATATTATCCAAGATGTGTTATGACTAGTGGTGTCTTTCAGCCTTTCTGTTCTGTGGGTTTTAGCCTTTATTAATGAAAGCTTACCTTCCTTTTTATGCTTTATGCTACCCTAGATTGAATCTGCTGAAGTCTCTGGAAATAGTGTCATATGTAGCTTTCTTCAGTACATGGAAAAATCAAAGCCCTGGCAGAAAGCATGGTGTGTTATACCTAAACAGGAAGCTGTTGTCCTGTACATGTATGGTGCTCCACAGGTAAGCAAAGAGGAAATAGAAAAGCTTTTAGTAATTACTGACGTTGACATCTGAGGAAGAGAAGTCAGATATCTTGGTAATGGAGGAAAGATGCAAGTGTTTTTACCAGCTGGTGTAGTAAATGAAACGCAGCAGGCAGGCAAATCAATTGGCTGTTTCTAATCAGGTACTTCTCCTTCTTCTTAGGATGTTAAAGCTCTGGCTACAATTCCACTTCTGGGCTATACAGTGGACGACGCCCCAAGAAGTGCTGACCTCCCACACAGCTTCAAACTGACCCAGTCGAAGTCTGTGCACAGCTTTGCTGCGGACAGTGAGGAACTAAAACAGAAATGGTTAAAAGTTATCCATTTAGCCGTCAAAGGTGAGACATCAGAATGTCAAAATGAACTGCAAGTGAGTTTAGAAGAACAACCCGAATCTTCTAGAACGTCTGAATGCTGAAGCTCAAGAACACATGGTATTTTTTACAAATTCAGTTGAATTTGTGGTTAACCTTTGAGGAAGGTTAACCTGTTAACCTTTCTTTGCTCAATCAAACAAAAAGAAAAAAACAAAAACACAACTTCTTACTACCATATATGTCTTAGCACTTTATGTTTGGGAAAAATTCTGGTCTTTCTAGGGATTTCTTTCTTATATTTATGTTCTGTCAAGAAGAGTGATGTACAGGTCCATTTCAGAGACTTTTTAAAAATGTGAATACTATTAAGAGCACCTACTAACTTTACTGTGCTACTTGTTGATCGTGATGCAAATCTTCTTTTTGAAAGTTGCTATTTGGTTCATGTTTGCTACTTTCATCATGAGTGCAAATATTGAAGCTTCCTGCTTACGTATTAGGACTTGCAACAGGATAAAAGATATACCTCCACATTGCCAAAATAGATCTGTAGTTAAATATACAGGGATAGTTTGGTTTAATGTAAGTAGTTTGTAGGTCGAATTCCACAGGTCTGTACATATGTTGTATTCATTTGTTTCTTTTTAATTAAAGTAATGCAAATTGCTTTTACAGGTATACTGGCTTTTAAAGTTTCAGTTTATCAAGGAAACAGTATAATGATTTTCAGTCTAGAAAAGAATACGTAAAAGACGATAAGTATATAATATATGTACAGTATTAAAATGTACAATATTTGATTTTTGCTCTTATTTCTTGATACTGGGTTCCTGTTAGTGAATAATTTATTTAAAAAGCATGTTTTCTATTTGAAATTAAACTGTCCTAAATTAACAAATACTGTTCAGTGATTTGTTTAATAGCTGACACTTAATGATATTTTTATGCATTAAAAAAATAGCAGTAACGTAAGTGGCATGCAATGGACAAATAAGTTCCAGTTGTGTTTAAAGGAGTAGTCATTTCTCTTCAGTGTCCTACCACTGTTATCTTTTAAGAGTGCAGTAGTTCATTACTAAAATGCAGAATGCAGATTGAGATAATCAACAGATTCTGTTAATCTTCTGGGAACAGGTATTTTTGTTATTACGGTTAGTGGAACAAAATAACATTTTGAACCTAAATATTGTGATTTTTGCAGAAGATTAGATACTATACTACTTATTTGTGATAGCAGTCTCCAAGGATAGCTGTTGTAATATGGAGACTGCTTTATATGCATTTAGTGTGAAATACGAGCCTGCAAATCTTGAGGAAGGGAATTATATAAGTTCTACAATCAGCTTATCACGAGAGCATCCAGAAGTGTTACTTCTCAATATAACTGCTGTCTGTATTTTAAAACATGAGAAGCTGAAGAGCTCAGGCTTAAGTCCAGTTTCTCTGGTAACATGAGGGCAGATTTCAGTTATCACTTTTTATAATGAAATTTCCAAATGAAGTATTGACTCAACTCCCACTTTGCTCTTTTTTTCAACACTAGAAAAAAATACTCATTTTACTTAGCACTTAACAAAGGATTGTTAGAGTAAGCTTTGCTTTTAGCATTGTACGTACCTGAGTACACAGTATTTGCCTTTTTTCAGTAAGAGAGTCACAACTTCGTGTTAGTGGGCTGGGTTTTGCTCTCAGCTGCACAGATCCAAAATTTACAATGGCTTTTAGACTTCAAAGCTTTACACTCGTGTTGGTAATAATCAGGGCATGGCATTGCAGGGCGCTAACTCTGCAGCTTACTGTGCATGTCAGTTCTGAATTCTTCCTTGGGTGCTCCACGTGTTCAGATTACTGTGTTTGTAATCCTAGTACTGCTTTTATCTGATGTGCAAGCTCATCTGTAATTCTTTGTGAGATGTTAAGTTACTTCTACTTCCAGCTGTGTTCACCTTTAGTTATGGGCAGCTTAAGGTGTTTAGGGTTTGTGTTGGTAAGTTCTATCAAATCTTCACTTGGGTCTCTCTAGCTAGTATGATGCGTCTTGTGTATATCTTGGCAAGAGATAGGGTAACATTCAGACAGGCAGGGAGAACTCTCCGTGGTCTTAGAAAGGGGGTATCTTCTGAAAGAGTCTCCAATGCACATGTGGCATCTGCAGGGTCACTTTTTTATACAGCCTCATGTATAAAAACATCACTTCCTACGATCAAGTTGTTGAGGGGTGAATTTGCCTGAAAAGAGACCCTTATCTTAGAAGATAAGATGGACTGAATTATACTCAATATGGTGAAACAATTGCAATCATTTAGTACGTTCTGCATTCTAAGATCTTGCAAATTTAATTCTGAGCCAAGTAGGAAGACCCATTTCCAGCAAAATAATTAGGAGAACATTAGAAGCAGCAATTTCTGGGCTGCTTTATTGTTATAGTGGTATTGACTACCTGAAGCTGCTTCAGTGGTTTCAGCATATCCCAGATTAAGCTCTGCATGTGGACGTAATGTGGAATTAAATTAGCATTATTATTATTATTATATTATTAGCAGTAGTTACTTATTTGGATTTTAGCTTCGTGTTCTATTTCAACAATTAAAGTTTATACACTGGAATATTTTATTTACCCTAGCAAAAACTCATTCATGTTCTCTTAATTGCTTGGTCAGAATTACTACATCCTGACTCAGAAGGTAACAGCACACAAATGTGTGGTTCTGCGTGTACGAGAACTTGCTTCTAGATTTCACCACCTTAGCAGTTCTATGCCATTCTCCACAGATCAGCTTCCTCCCTACAGTATCCAAAGCTTGATCTTTCTTATAACTGCAAAGGGAAACATTTTAAGTAGTAAGCACTGTGGCTTAAGTGTCATGACCAAAGCAGTGAAAGCCATCGTTCTGATACGGTGTAGGCTGTTCCCATTTCAGCTGGTTGTTGTTGTTGTTGTTGTTCTAAGTATTTATTAGCATAAAACTAAATGTGTGAGGAAAATAATAAAACATAACTGAGCATTCATTCATAATACATGAATGTATGTGAGTCGCTCTGCTGCATTATTTAAGCTTCTGTCATTCTCGTGTTCAGGAAATGCTCACTTCTAGCTAAGAGCGATCAGCCTACAGTGCAGTTTGAAACAGATGAAGCAATTTTGTGTGATTTGTCTGTGTTCAAACAGAACAGTGGCTTAATTTTTATCATGGTATTTGTTTGGAGCATATTATATTTTCAAAATGATATGATATTTTTTGCCCTGTTACGGAAAAATAATATATTAGATGTCTACACCATTCTTCCAGGTCCTATAAAAATTGTTTTTGGTATCAGGCAGCTGTGCTTAGTTGAAGAGCTGCTGTAAAACTGATAGCATCTAGTACTTTCAGATCACTTTACACTGAATAGTTCTGTTTATTCCAAAAGGTGTTTAATTTTTATGTATAAAACAGATATTGAGAATAAAAAACATTATCTTCTATTTGGAGCAGAATATTAAACTGTTTAAATGCATGTAATATAGTGGCACCTTTTTATGCAAAACCATCGTGAAGTGCTTTATAAATCTCCTCTAAATCCCTTTTATATAAAAGAGGCTTATTATTCTTCACATGTTTAAAATATGGATGAAACTAAGGCATGGATTAAATGTAGAATAAATACACTACCACTTGCATAAGTTTTAGATGAGGTTAAGAATAGATGTATATTCTGAAGAGTTCTGAGTGGAGTCAAGAGAAAAAAAGATAAATATATATACACTTCAAAAATGTCTGGAAAGAATGTGGAAACGTCTGACAGGTTCTTGGGGATTCATTGTGGTTTTTGTTTTTTCTTTTAACTACTTCCCACCATACAACTAGTATAAAAACTGGGCTGCTTTTCGCATCGCGATTAAATAAAATGAACAAATGGCAGTGGTTCCTTATACTGAAGAAAAGGGATTTCAAGAAAACAATTACGCATTCCACATAGAAATAATTCTAAGTAATTAAAAAGAGCTTTGTCTGTAGATATATTTTGAAACCCTTGGCAGGTATAAACTAGCATATACCTGCTAGACTTAAATACATGTGGAATTTACCTTACATTCTATAAAGACATGGGTGGAAAGTCAGTATTACTCCACTTTTAGACCTGCTGACTTCCTACGTCTCATCTAGAATCACAGTGCTCAGCTGAACTTCAGACAGGTTACACTTGGTGTAAGAGTGAGTGGAGTCAGCTGATAATCCGAAAGCGATAGGAGAAAAGAAAGAATTTTGTGGCAGACTTAACTATCCTTAAGATAAATCCATTGGTAAAAGGGGGATCAGTCTTAATCTGTGGTGTACTCTTATTTGGAATTTGAACCAAGATATATGGAGTGGTGTTTTTTCTTCATTCTGTGGCCCTATTGGTATGAGGAATGCGCCCATAGCTGACCTATAGGGCTGCAGTGAAGCATGTGTCTTGGATGAGTTTTAATCTGCTAGTCAGATTGCTTCCTAAATTCGTTGTCTGTTAACAGATCATAATAGTAACTTATTGTCTACGAATGTATACATATATACACATATGTATCTGTGTGTATATGTATACAGATGTGTGTGTGTATATGATGTTTGAGACGACCTGCTTCAAGCAGTATTTTACAATCAAAATCACGCTGTGCTGCATTCAAAGTATAATCTATATTGATTGTGTTGAGTATGCTTTTCAGGAGAAAAAGTCAACAGAATTAAACCTCCTTCTATGGCATGATTACTATTTCCAACTACATAAAACCAAAACAGACTAAATCCAGTAATGCATTCAGGCTGCTTCCTGTTAAACTTTGTGATTACAATTAGGCCCAGATTCATCCATGGCATTTTGCTTTCATCCCTTCACCCTAACACAAGAGAACGTAGAACGTATTTTCTCTCTACTAAAATTTCAGCAGATTTCCATCAATAAAACATATTTTCAGCCCCTGCATAACACCAGCCTACTTTGCTTTGTAGTTCACCCTTCATAGATTCGTTAACTATGGTAAAAGCATTCAGAAAAAGTGGGGGAATTGTGTCAAAGCATTTTTGCAATAATGTGCCCTAAGAATTCTAAGAAAGAAGGCAGATTTGTTGGATGTGGGGAATTGTTTGTAATAGAAATACTGTTGTTTTTTTTTTCTATTAGCACATTCCCTATTCTGCAGCCCTCAAGGCAGACTAATACATTAATTTTAGTGGGAGCTGGATCAGCTGTAATGTGACATCAGAATTACAGGCTATGCGCTGTAATTTCCCTTTATTATGAGAACATTATTTCTGGTTTTAATTGAGAAAACACTTTTTGTTTGTAAAAATAGTAATATTTGGAAGAGGTGTAAATTTATTCTGGTTTTGCAATAAACTGAAGAATATTTAAAAGGTGGGATTTAAATGACATTCGAAGTTGTGCAAATGTAAGTGGTCATTTTTATGGTCAAAAATATATGAATGTAAAATAATTGCAGATATTGTATATACTTTCTGTAATATATGTATATTTGGTTTTAAGGTGGGTGGAGAATTGTAAAAAGTAAGCACTTTAATTTCCATTGAATACTTAGAAAAAAAAAAATCCTGTAAAATAAAATCATCATTCAATGAGTATTGTTGGCTGATTCTTTTTTGTTGTTCTCGTGGTTGGTTGCTTTTGTCCACCTACTGTTTATTTTTCCTGCTGATGAAAACAGCATTTCCAGTTGTGCAAGTGATGCTGAGGAGCTGTGTTTGGGAACAAGGTTACCTAATTTGCCAAAATACGACCAAGGGAGTGGAAGATATATTCCAAATACACAAAGGACTGTGTATAATACTATGACATCTTAGACTGGGAAGACAAAGATGTTTTCTCAGCAATCCTTCACAGTTTACATCCAAAGCTGTATAATGGCACTAATAATGTTTTTTTCTATGATGGGAGTGCTATGAGAGTACTTTATGAGCAACCAAGTCCAGAAAAATTCAGTGTGGCCCCACAGCGCTCTTAGTGTTTCTCAGGCCCTGCTGTGAACAAAAGGGAGAAACAAGACATTGAGCAGTTGTTCGGTGTAATCTCTTGGGCACTGAATTCAAGTAGTGAGGCAAAAGCAATCCATTAATTAGCAGGACTATGATCCTAAGCACAGACAACTTAGATTCTTTGAATTCATTCACTGGCTGAGCACACATTCTGCCAGCCGAAGACCTATTAACAGCAGCTGCTTCTTTTCTAAGAGTGACTTAACAGAATCATCTGTTGTAGCCTCCATTTCCATTATCTGTGTGCACGATGAACCTGTTCTGATTGCATCTGATTCATTGTTGCAGTTCTTCTGCAGGGGGGTACAGTGGTTCAGAAAGATTTCCCTAAAAATAGTGGAATATTAACTGTTAATTTGTTAGTTTCTGTCTGGAATGAGATGAGCACAAGAACTTTGTTTAGCCTCTGTTTTTTTCTTCTGTTTGCAAACACCAGAAACAAATTCATATTTGAACCACAGAAGGTAAGCCTTCCCTCTCCTCTTACATATTTTTATCAGTAATTTCTGACTTAATGTTCCTTTGTGATTAACTCTGTTTCAAAACCATTGTGTTCCTTGGGTTAAACAGAATGCAGTGTGTTCTACGTGGAGATGAAAAGAACAGGATTTTCCTTAAAATGTACTGTAATGAGAAAATAATGATAACGTTCAGATAACAGGAAAACCATAATCATAACTCCTAATTAATTCCTTTATATTGACAGGCTTAATAAGCACTGATATGTCTACTTACTAGTAAATTGTTCAGGAGTCTTAGCAAGCATAGGGCCGGTATGGACAGTAGACATTGTTTCCTCTGAGTCAAGGTAAGAGCTTAACCAATACCGCCTCAGTGCCAGGAAGATTTGGTGGGAATGTGTGAGTGCTTCCTGACATGGGAGCCTCTGGTAAACAGAATACTTGAACTGTTTTTTGTTTTGAAGAGATTGGTCTGAAAGGTGCTGTGTGTCTCTAATGAACAAGAGGAAGGACCTTATGATTAACGCTCTTACATCTGCCTCCTTGGCCCTACACACCAGACAATTCTGACAGTTTTATCTCTGTCAGACCCAGTTCATGTGGTAAACCAGGATACACCCAACAGAGTTTATTTGCTTAAGATCTACTCTATGGTTGTATTGCCATGTCTGTTTTAAAACATAGTGTTCAGGTGTCATGAGCAGACCTGTTGTCTATCTCAGACTCTCACACTTCTTTGTGTTACAGCACATTTTTCATATCTAGCTAGATAGATGAGGGTCTAGGCCTAGATCCCCAAACTCTCCACGTGAAATTTCCTCTGCACCATCCTACGTAACTGGAAGACTCCAGACTTGTCTAGATTTGGTTTGTGCATTTGTGACATTAAAGTAACCAAACAATTGAAGAAACAGAAACGGCCTTGGGAGCAGGACCTAGGATTACTCTCTCTCTGTTCTTTGGTCTTGCATAGCCTCATGTTCTCAACTGCGCCTTCTCAGAGGCAGCCGATCTCAGCAATCTTGCATGGTGAACATGGAAATGAACTCTCTCTTGGGTCTTTAGACTGGGCTTTAGACTGGTTTCTACTGCATGGAGAAGCCTTTCCACTCTGTGAAATTTAATGAATGGCCCAGTGATGGAAAAAGATTAGATTACAATCATAATTCAGTTTAGACCTATATCATAACTATGTAGAACTACCTGCTTTTCCTGTTCTGGCTTACTGGTGTGTTTCTCAGCTTGTAAAAGGGAATCCAAATATTTTAGCTCAAGGCCAGCAGCTTTTACAAAAGATTTATGTTATATTCTGGAATTCATTTTCAGGCTGGCACTTAGCTGGCCCTATTGACTAAATGTTCTTCTGTTTTGTATGAAAAGGCTTTCATTGATGCAATCCAAGACAACTCTTTGGTGCTAAGGCATGGCAGATAAAGATATTGGGTCCACTTCAGAATTACAAATCTGTCCTGAACTGAAAAGCTGAGGTAGATCATAGAATCATAGAATCACTTGGGTTGGAAGAGACCCCAAAGACCATCTGGTTCCAGCCCTCCTTCTGCGGGCAGGGTTGCCAATCTCTAAATCAGGCACTAGAGATATCTATTAGTCTTATACACAGACTGTGATGACATAAACTACATGCATTCCATCGTTATATTTCCAGTTTAAAATAGTGCCAATCACAACATAAGAAGGAGCATGCATAAGAAACTTTGTATTATAATAGATAAATAAATGACAGTGTTCTTTTTGGCATGCTATTTTATCTTAACATATGGCCAAAAAAGACCACAAGAGACAGTCTTGCTTAAAATAATAGATGCAGAAATAGAATTTACAAGCTCGAGTGCTCCTGAATGCCAGAAAATCTGTTGCTTCCTAATTCTTTGATGGGGTATATTTTTTCTTTCCTTTCTAGTTATATTTGTATGTTGAATGCTAATCAAGTGTGCATTTTATTTTCCAATCAAGGGTGTCTTTCTTGAGAGCAGACAGGAGATTATTGCCACTATTCCCAAAATCTTGGCCCTTTAGAAGGTCTTCATCTTAAAACTGGACTGCATGCTATTCCTTATGTAAGCAGCAATACTTTTTTTATTTTTTACACTTGGCAGACTCCATCAGAAAATTTCCTTGTGGGGGGAGAGCAGTGGATGTAGTCTACCTTGATTTCAGCAAGGCGTTTGATACTGTCTCCCACGACATACTTATAACAAAGCTGAGGAAGTGTGGGATAGATGAGTGGACAGTGAGGTGGGTTGAGAACTGGCTGACTGGCAGAGCACAGAGGGTTGTCGTTGGCAGTGCAGAGTCTGGTTGGAGACCTGTGACTAGTGGTATTCCTCAGGGGTTGGTGCTGGGTCCGGTCTTGTTCAACATCTTCATCAATGACCTTGATGAGGGGATAGTGGCCACCCTCAGCAAGTTTGCTGATGATACGAAGTTGGGAGGATTGGCTGACACGCCTGAAGGCTGTGCTGCCATTCAGCGAGACCTGGACAGGCTGGAGAGCTGGGCGGTAAGAAACCAGATGAGGTTTAACAAAAGCAAGTGTAGAGTCTTGCACCTAGGGAGGAATAATTGCATGCAGCGGTACAGGTTGGGGGATGACCTGCTGGAGAGGAGCTCTGCAGAGAGGGACCTGGGTGTCCTGGTGGACGACAGGTTGGCCATGAGCCAGCAGTGTGCCCTTGTGGCCAAAAAGGCCAATGGCATTCTGGGGTGCATTAAAAGGAGCGTGGCCAGCAGGTCGAGGGAGGTGATCCTCCCCCTCTACTCTGCCCTGGTAAGGCCTCATCTGGAGTACTGTGTCCAGTTCTGGGCTCCCCAGTACAAAAAAGACAGGGATCTCTTGGAAAGAGTCCAGCGGAGGGCCACAAAGATGGTGAAGGGCCTGGAGCATCTCCCCTATGAAGAAAGGCTAAGTGAACTGGGTCTGTTTAGCCTTGAGAAAAGAAGACTGAGAGGGGACCTGATCCAGGTCTATAAATATCTAAGGTGTGGGGGGCAAAGTGGCGAGGCCAGACTCTTTTCAGCAGTGTGTGGAGACAGGACAAGGGGAAACGGCCAGAAACTGGAGCATAGGAAGTTCTGCACAAATGTGCACAAGAACTTCTTTACGGTGAGGGTGACGGAGCACTGGAACAGGCTGCCCAGGGAGGTTGTGGAGTCTCCTTCTCTGGAGATATTCAAGACCTGCCTGGACGCCCACCTGTGCGACCTGGTGTAGGGAACCTGCTTTGGCAGGGGGTTGGACTCGATGATCTCTGGAGGTCCCTTCCAACCCCTATGATTCCGTGATTCTGTGATTTCCACATCACTTTTCAAGCTCTCTTATGAAATATGTGCTCTCTGAGTAAAGCCAATAAAACCTGTAGGGAAGAAATCCCTGGGATTCACACCACTTTCTGTTTATTCCTCTGGTTGTTTAGTAGCACATGATGTATAGAATAAGCAAAAGACTTCTATGAAAAAGATAAAACTAAAGCATCTACAATGATCTGGGCAAATGCCAAGTAAAATTTCCAAAATTTTCTACACAAAATGAGTCTGGGAAACTCTATCCAACCTTTGACTAATGAAGTCCTGTAACATGTAAGACATATTAATCATAGAATCACAGAATGGCCTGGGTTGAAAAGGACCTTGAAGATCACCTAGTTTCAACCCCCCTGCTGTGGGCAGGGTCGCCAACCACTAGACCATGTTAAGGTTGATTGTTGGCAATATCAGCAAAATGGACAAAGAAAACAGAAACCTGTTGTGTAGGAACTAAGAGGTTAGTGACTTACTACTGTGCATTCACATTTCATATCACCATTTCAAAGCTGATTCTGAAATTAAGTAACACACCTTCACCGGAGATGCACCTATCTGTCCAGTTACTAGTGAGGAGTGAAAATCATACATTGATGCAACTGTTGCTATTCTGTTTGCTATTCCCTGAAGTCTGGCCACCCCAACTGAGGAGGGGACATAGGGGGAAGCGCTCTGGTACAGCAGTATGGGCTTGATAAGGAGATTATTTTTATCACCAGCCAAAACTGTTTCCTCTCATTGGCCTTTTCAGAAATGCTGATATCTTACAAACACTTATCACAATGCTCCACCTTTGTTATTGACTGATCAAACTCTGAATGTTTAGTTTGCCCTCTGGCTCTTGGTTTCTGTTCCCTGTCCCTCCCTAACATAAAAGCTGCAATCATTTCTGCAACCATGTTTTGAGAGGCTTAGTGATGTCTCAAATATTCCATGTATTTAGATACATAAATTCCCTGTAGATATAGCAAAGAATAAAAGGAACAATCAGTTGTTTACTACTTACAGTTTGTCTGGCAAAGATGCCTTTCTTCCCTGGAATTATTTTGCTTTGCAAGAGACTGTGTCTCACTATAGATAACACATAACTTGGCAACTGTATCAGCATTGTGAGCTTCTTATCATGGGATGAAGTGAGAGTGAGCTTGCCTTGCCAATTCAGAAGAATCCCTGGACTATAGATTGGAAAAGTCAGATTTCTGACTCTTCTGGAAGAAGACAAAGGTTTCAAAGATGTCAGCTTGGGCAATCCATGTAGGACGCCCCAAAAGGATCAGTCTGCAAAGAAGTTCAGGAATTCATTTCTTCTAATGGTGCTTGCTGTGCAGATGTCTGGTGCAAGTGCTATTAAGAATTATTCTGTGAGGAGGCTCTGAAAGTGATGCCTCCTATTTTATTATGTTGGCCCACAATGTTGAAGGCAGATGTTGGTGGTATGGCAGTAGAAGTTGAACCTTCCCACCAATATTCCATTCATTATATTTTGTTGCAGTGTGACAGGGCAAGTTTGCAGATGACACCAAGCTGAGCGGTGCAGTCGATACATTGGAAGGAAGGGAAGCCATCCAGAGGGACCTGGACAGGCTGGAGAAGTGGGCCCATGAAAACCTAATGAGGTTCAATAAGGCCAAGTGCAGGTTGCTGCACTTGGGCTGGGGCAATCCCAGGTATTTATACAAACTGGGGGAAGATCTCCTTGAGAGCAGCCCTGCGGAGAAGGACTTGGGGGCCCTGGTGGATGAGAAGCTGGACATGAGCCGGCAGCGTGCGCTTGCAGCCCGGAAGGCCAACTGTGTTCTGGGCTGCATTAAAAAAGGGGTGGCCAGCAGGGAGAGGGAGGTGATTGTCCCCCTCTACTCGGCTCTTGTGAGGCCCCAGCTGGAGTACTGCGTCCAGGCCTGGGGCCCCCAGTACAGGAAAGACATGGAGCTCCTGGAGTGGGTCCGGAGGAGGGCCACGAAGATGATCAGAGGGAGCACCTCATGGAGCACCTCTCCTATGAGGAAAGGTTGAGGGAACTGGGCTTGTTTAGCCTACAAAAGAGAAGGAGCCTACAAGAGAGACCTCATTATGGCCTTCCAGTGCTTGAAGGGAGCATATAAACAGGAAGGGGAACGGCTGTTTACGAGGGTGGATAGAGATAGGACAAGGGGGAATCGTTTTAAACTGAGACAGGGGAGGTTTAGGTTAGATATTAGGAGAAAGTTTTTCACCCAGAGGGTGGTGACACACTGGAACAGGTTGCCCAAGGAGGTTGTGGATGCCCCATCCCTGGAAGCATTCAAGGCCAGGCTGGATGTGGGTCTGGGCAGCCTGGTCTAGTGGTTGGCGACCCTGCACATAGCAGGGGGGTTGAAACTAGATGATCATTGCGGTCCTTTTCAACCCAGGCCATTCCATGATTCTATGATTCTGTGATATGGCAGCAGAGGGGCAGTCTGAGTAAATGGTGTCTGACATGGAAATACATATGAAGCAAAGTCATGTTATTGAATTCTTCAATGCAGAAAAAATGGCACCCATTGTCATTCACTGACACTTGTTGAATATCTATGAAGCCCAAACAGTGGAGGTGAGCACAGTGAGACAGTGGGTGGTACATTTCAGCAGCATCAAGAGCACAATATATAGGAGAAATCATATAGTGTTCTTGTGCTTTTTGTTTCTGTTGTAGTTTCCATGGAAATAAATAGGAGGCATTACTTTCATGGTGACCTATGTAGTTATAGCTGCGGAGAAGTGTCTAAAAAGGATACAAAAACATAATTCAGTTTCACTTCACATAAAAGTCAGGCTCTGCTGGACCCACATAATCTCCATATTGCATGATTACAAAAGGTGACATTAGCAAGGAATAATTTACAAAAATATTTTGCCAATACTTTTTGTGCAGTACTAAGTAGCATGGCTATGTACACAGTGCAAATGTTACATTACATCATTGAAACTTAAAAATGTGGTTATCAAATACTTCTTCTTCTAGACAAATATGACAGCAAGGAAGTAGCCTTTACTGTCATGGTAGCTTGTGGTTTTCTTGTCTGGCATGAAGTCATTAAATAGCAGAGGAGTTGTCTGCTCTTCTCAGTATGTCAGTATAAGGAGATTCCAACTGTCTAAGTTAAAAGAAGCAGCTGATGATGCAAAACTGTATAAGGAAATTCATAACATGGAGAAGGAGGACTGGAAATTTTGTTAATTTTGTTCTGACATGAAAACAAGCAAGCTTATAATGAAATTAGGACATGAGAATTTCAAAGCCGACACCAATTTTTTTTTTTTTTTTTTTTT
>JACDJE010000070.1:5661594-5835679 GCA_016647715.1 Pavo muticus | reverse complement strand
CAATATGCATAATCAGATCATGAAATTTACTATCACAGGATGTTGCTGCAGCCAAGAATTTTACTCGATAGCACACAAAAAAATATTATATGGTATAATGCAGATAAAAGCAATCTGGTTTCAAGTAACATTGATAAAACAGAAGACATATTGATCTGTCTACTTCAGATTTTATAGACAAAATCAAAATTATTTAATACATGGGATTGTGATCAGAAGACCTTATTACTGTATTTTTATAATTTCCCCAGGAATACTGGTGCTTAACATTCTCAGAGATGACATTCTGAGGTAGATTTATATCGGGTCAGATTCAGTGTGGCAGTTCCTATTTTCTTATGTTAATTAACCTTTAGTAAAAACCAGTCTGTCTACTACTGCCTTTTATCAGATCTTTGAGTTTCTTGCTCTGTACAACATAAGCCTGTTAAGGAAATTAGATAATTAAAGCTAGAGATGGCCACTGCTTGCTAAAATGATTATTGCTTTGGTGCAGTTGTTCTGGGTTGAGGTAAGTGCTGGATTTGGTAAGCTGGTAATAGACACAACATTTTATAGCAGAGGTATTTCCAGAACCCGCTTTTTAGCCAGAAATAGACAATATGGTAAGATTTTCTTTCTCAGGTTCCCTAATCTTATGTCTTCTTCAGTCCTTTCTTCTTGCTTCTCTTCTGCTTATTAAATTATTTTCCTCCATTTGAGTTGTTTCTCCATGTGGGTATAGTGTCCTTGATGGTATTTTTGACATCTCTGCTGGGCAGGCTAAGTTATCTCTACACATTTTGGCAAATGATATTTTCACTGTGTTCTTCATGAAATATTACACTGATTACATTCTAAGAATAGCCATACTGGGATGGACTAAAGGGCAAGCACAGAGTGCTTTTGCATGATACTCACCTAGCTTCTAACCACTGGCTCAGAAACATCCAGAGCTAGGTTTAATTTCCATATATTTATATATTTATATGCAATACATTGTGTTAATTATCCTAATTGCTCTGAGAGCAATTGGCTTCAGCACACCTAAAGCTAATGGGTGAACCTTCTAGATAATTGCGACTGCATGACTATGATAAGAGCCCATCCTGCTTTCCTTCTTGCTGACAGCATGATCATTCACATCCTTCTGTACATATTTTTGCATGTGTTAATCATCTTTCTCTGTGCTGAAAACACTCCTATTTTGAACGTTACTGTCTGCTTAGCCATCTTTTTGCTTTTATCATGAAATACCAGTCCTGTAGCAAGCAGTGTGAAAATTCGTGGGTAAGAATGCAGAACTGCGTTGTAGAGATGAGAACATATTCCTTTTGTCTGTTGTTTCTTTCAACATTTGAGGGTTTTAAGAGATGAAGACTAGAAAAGACTAATTTGTATACAGTAGGAATACAAGTTCTAAAGTCATCCAGAATGTAAAATTTTCAGAAGCATTTGTATTCTGTTGGCTTACAAGAAAGGACAAAGCTGCTTTACAATTCAGTGCTAGCTTACTCACAATTCAGTTTTGAGACAATGCATTCTGAGGAAAGATCTTTAAAGATCAGATAGCTTTATTTGTTGTGATCTTGCATCGCAAATCATTCTCTGGTTTTATTCTATCTTTTTGTACAAAGCAGCTGAGTGTTAGATCTCCTAGTGATCCACCTCCCACACCTTAGCAGACACCTCATCCAACCCTGCTATTATCTATACTAGGTAAAAAAATTCAGATGAAGAGATGATCTGACTCAGAGCAAAAACAAAAATACACACACACACACATAAAGAGCAAATAGAAGAAATGTAACAGCTTTAAAACTGCCCATTGCAGTTCTTGGTATGTGAAGAGGAACAGGAAAATATTCCTCCTGCTGCATATTTTAGAGGAGCAGACCTTCTCTGGTTCTTTTCTCCCCTTCAGGAGATCTCCTTAATGCTTTTTCTGTGTTCCCATCAGCATTGTTTTCCTGCTCGCTTGGCTCTGTGAGGTGGGCTGCTGACTGATGCGGTCGTTTGCCATTGGGCACCTTGTTGCATTTCGGCACGTGTTGGGTACATGTTCCTGCTTTTTGATGGTTTTCAGGAATCTTCTAGAGAGAACCCAGTGGAAGGCCACAAAGATGATGCGGGCCTGGAGGATTTCAGCTGTATGAGGAGAGGTGGAGAGCCATGGAACAGTTCAGCCTTGGGAAGAGATGGCTGAGGGGAGATCTTATCACTGTTCATGACTATCTAAAGGGCAGGTGTCAAGTGGTTGGGGCCAGGCTCTTTTTGGCAGTGCCCAGTGACAGATCAAGGGGCAATGGATGCAAATGGGAACACAGGAAGTTCCATGTGAACATGAGGAAAAGCTTCTTTTCTGTGAGGGTGACGGAGCACTGGAACAGGCTGCCCAGAGAGACTGTGGAGTCTCTTTCTCTGGGGATATTCAAAACCTGCCTGGACGCTTTCCCACGTAACAAACTGTAGGAACCTGCTTTAGTGCGGGGTTGGATTAGGTGATCCCCAGAGGTCCCTTCTGATCACAGCGATTCCGTGATTCAAAGTGCAGTGCCCTTAATGAACCTGCATGATGGGTGTGCTGCTTGCTGAGAACAGCCTCCAGTGGGCTGCAGCAGAGCCTCGGTCCACGGGCCTCATGGCTGCTGGTGACGAGAATCAGCTTTATTGCACGAAAAGACTAAAATCTGAGGCGGAGCTTTGACGCGAGACCGCAGCAAACCCGCTGCGCGACCTGCAAAGGCCTTCGGCCCCGGGCAGGCGGCCCGAGCGGGCTCCCTCCCGCACTACAACTCCCGTGGTGCCCTGCGGCTCTCAGCCCGCACTGCCCGCTGGGGGCCGCGCCGTGCGCGGGGGCTGGCGCCAATGGCGGCAGGCGGAGGGGGCGGCTGACGGGAGCCGCTGCCCGTCGCGCCCATTCATCGCCGACGTCTTCCCCGGCTTTCTCTCTTCCCCCAGCCCTGACGGGCTACCCGCCGCCGCTGCCGCCATGGAGGCGCTGATCCCGGTGATCAACAAGCTGCAAGACGTCTTCAACACGGTGGGGGCCGACATCATCCAGCTGCCGCAGATCGTGGTGGTGGGCACGCAGGTGAGGCGGGGAGGGACGGGGCGGCGGGCACGGCCAGGCCTCACCGCCCCGGGCTGCGGTCGGGGCGTCCCCCGTTCCTCCGGGGCCGCCGACCCGCGGTTGCCGTTTCCAAGGGCACGGGGGGACGAGGGCGGCCGGGACGCCCTCAGCTGTGCCCGCGGCCCCCCCGTTCGCGCTGGGAGTGCCTCTGCCGCCGCCCTCCTTCCCCTGCCGCTCCCCGGGAGCGGTTGTAACGGCCGCCGCGCTCTCTGGGGCTTCCCCCTGCTCTACGGGCCGCTGAGTGCAGGGATGGAGAACGGAGGGACGGCACCTGCGGGCGTCGGCCGTGCTGCGGGGTCGCTGGGCTGTTCTTCCGCCTTTGGGACCTCTTTGTCTCGGCTAATGGTTGGCAGCGAAAGCGGCCTGCCTTGGCGTTACAGCCCGTGTGTCCCAGCCTGGTAATGCTGCGGGGCTGAACGAGCAGCTCCAGACCCTTCGGATGTGTCCGAATGGGACGCTGTTCCTCATGAGAACTTCTGGCAACACAGTGTGCTGGATGGGAATGGTGGCAGCCGTGAGAGAAGTGAAAATGAAACATTAAACACGACCAAAACTTGGCATTAATACATCACCTTCTTTCTTTTTATTTATTGAACGTATGCCTTTACTTGACAATAGTAGGCTGACATCAAGAGAATTGTGCTAGCTGCTTTGCAGCCAGATATCGTTACATGGCTTTGAAGGCACCGACTGCAAGCTTGATGCTGAAGCGTGGCACGGCTTTCCTCAAAGCCAGTTATGGTGCAGGACTGGTTGTAAGGCAGTCAGCTCTTCCTTTGCTTAACCAACATCAGTCAGGTGGTTCAGAGACTCTATGTCAGCTGCCTTATAAAAGAGATCCAGAACACTGGCACTGGGGAGGAAACTGCGCTGGTCAGTTATATCAGCTCCTTGGTTTCTGTAGATCACAGGAGCCCATCACTTTATAGAAACTTCCAATCTCATTTACATTAGCAATAACATCAGTAAGTTGGTTTTGTTGTTGTCAGTGCTGTTTTTATTTATGTCTCTGTCAGAAAGGTGTAAGGCAGAGGTGTGACGTTTTTATATGTGAAATTCATGGAAGTATTCTTTTCTGCTTCATTCTGACGTGCTGAAGTCTTTTGTAACAACCTTATCCTAGTTAACTTTTCAAAAGTACATGGAGTACGTAAGACTATATTCATATACAAAGGCTACTTTGAAAGTAATGCCTCCTATTTTATTATGTTGGCCCACAGAGTTAGAGGTGGATGTAGGTGGTATGGCGGTAGAGGTTGAACCTTCCCACCAATATACCGTTTGTTGTGGTGTGCCAGATAGCAGCAGAGGGGCAGTCTGACTTAAATGGTGTCTGATATGGAAGTGCATATGAAACAAATGTGCCAAACTGAATTCCTCTGCAGAAAAAACGGCACCCATTGTCATTTATTGATGCTTGTTGGATGTTTATGGAGCCCAAACAGTGGATGTGAGCACAGTGAAGCAGTGGGTGGTACATTTCAGCAGTGGTGACAGCGATGTGGAAGACAAGCCATGTTCCATACATCCATGCACAGCTGTCACATCATGAAATGAAGACCGTCTCAATCAGCTCATCCACACAAATCAGCAGATTACAACCAGGGAACTGTGTACAGAGCTGAATATTGATTTCATTGCATTGGGAATGATGGTGGCAACATTGGAATATCACAGATTTTATGCTAGGTGGGTCCAATGAGTTCTCACACAGGAACAGAAAGAACAGCATATGCAAGTTTGTCAGGACCTTTTGAACCAATATGAGGTGACAGTTTCCTGTATTGAATCATTACCAGTGATGGGACATGGTGTCAACACTAGGAACCAAAGTTTAAAATGGCAGTCCATAGAGTGGTGACGTGAACTTCTTCAATGGGAATTTAACAGGATGCAGCACTTAGTGGGTAAAGTGATGCATGTTGTCTTTTGGGATGGGAAAAGGGTGATCCTTCTGGATTTCCTGAAACCCAGACAAACCATCAACTCTGACCTCTACATCACAACACTGACTAGGCTGAAGCTTCAAACTTCCAGAGTCAGGCCAGGAAAGAAGACAACCTTTCTCTTGCAACACCATAACACTCGCCCTTGTACCAGTTTGAAGATCGTGGAGCTCATTGCCTTTCTATCCCAGACTGTCCTATTGTACCCACCGTGTAGTCTGGATATGGCTTCTGACTTCCACCTGTTCAGGACAGTGAGAGATGGATTGTGTGGGCAACATTTTCCTAGCAACTACACTGTCATAGCAGCTGTGAAGAGGGTCACTTCCACTGGTGCAGATTTTCATGAGTGTGGCATGCAGGCCCTTATTTATTGCCGGCGAAAATGCACAGCCAGTGGTTGTGCCTGCGTTGAAAAGTAGTGTTTTGTACTGAGAATTTGCTCTATCATATGGTGTTCTTGTGCTCTTTGTTTCTGTTGTAATTTCCACGGAAACAAATGGGAGGTATTATTTTCATGGTGACCTATGTATATTTGACTTGAGTAGTCTACCCTTCAGTATTAATACCCCTTTGGTGTTAAGACTGGTGAGTAAGGTGTACTGGTACTGTATCTTTTAGGAGACCAGCTTGAATGCCTTTATTTACCTCGGGAAAACATGTAGCAAAACGTATGGTAATTTGTATCCTAATTTTGTTTTTTTGTTTTAGTCAGGGCTCCTGGAAAATATAATTGTCTTCATGGACTTAGTGATTCTGTAGTTATTTTACGCAGTTATTTTATACTTAAGGTTGTATTGTTTTAGTCATTTCAATCTAGTTTATGGCAGACCAGATTTCTGGCGATGTCTCACATATGTCCTTAGAGCTGAGTTTTGCTGCTAGGAGTTGGCTTCCATGTGTTTTTGAAACCTGCCTTTTAACAATGTTGTTCCTTAAGATATTTTTGGTTAAGTGCTGAGTGACTCAAAGCTTTTCCCATAGTTGATTTCTTGGTAGCCTCAGGCGTATGCAGTCTTTACTTTTTCTCCTTTTTTTAACACTCATGAACAGTTTTGAATTTCACACCTCCATTTTCCTTTGTGGGAAACAAGTGCTATTGGTTAAGGTTTCTATTGCTCTCTGATTTCTCCTACTGTTTTTCTTTGTTTGCCTCTACGTATTCAGCAAAGAAAAGTAAAGTGTAGATTTTTGCTGTTCCTTTTTCCTAGCGATGTTCTGTACCTCTTTACTACACTTCTGTTGTGTTTTGTGTTTACGTCAGCCTTCAGTTCTCATCGAAGTACCCCAGATTAATTCTTCCTTTTCTAGCCGTTGTAGAGTTAGTAACCATGTATAATCCTTCCCTTCCTTGAGAGATTTCTTTCCCGTGTCAACTTCCCCCTAGGATTCATTTTGTACAGTCCCTGTGTTTTGAATGAATGATGGATCCTAGTTTTTCCTTTTTCTGGATAGGTTTGGATGCTGACTACAAAGCACTTCCCCATAAATGTCAGGCGTTTAATGACCTCTCTCCCTTTTTTGAGTGGTGTTCCTATGACTCGGTCACCTGAGAATTCCATCTCATTTTCCACGCAAAAACTGTAAAAGTCATCTTTGTACCCTGGTGTGGAATCTGTTAAGAAAGCTGCAGACTGCTGATGATAGGACTTGCAGGGCACCCTTACGCTGCCAACTTTGTATTGCTATTTTGGGGTTTTGCTGTCGTTCCCAGATAGGTGTGCTGTTTTTCCTGTTTCAGTATTTCAGTTGCCACCTTACAGCTGTGTTGTTGAAATGCAAAACAGTGCACAGGCTGGGAATAGTACACAAACGGTATCGTGACCCTATGATGTGTTTTATACCAGTGCTTTGCTTTGTGATCCATGTAAGGGATAACGAGGTTGTACTGAAGTGCCTCAACCAAACACGTTAATACTAAAGTAAAATGAGGTGCAGGGAAGAACAACTGAGTTATGGCCTTTTATGTGTTAAGGACGGGTAGATATTACAATAGAAATACCTACATTACAGAAGAGAGTGTGGCTTTTAGAATGACCATCAGCAGAATCTGTGCCTAGAAATGTATAGAAGTGAATTCCCTTTTTTCTTTTTTGTTTTCCAGGTCTTTAATTCTTGGCATCTCTTTTGGGTTTCTAGAAGTCATTGACCTAGATATGTACTAACTTCAGTGCTAGTTCTGTAACAGAGGAGTTCTCCTAATACCAGCGTTATTTTAGAAAGGAAAAAGTTGTGCTTTGCAGTGTTGATTATAATAGAGACTTCGTGATGAAGTTGCTTGAATAACCAGCTGCAATTCATGAAGAGATTTTTAAAAGACCTTTCAAGTGGACATTTATGTGTAACTGAAGACTGAGCAATAGTAAGTGCTGTTCTGGGACTTCCAGTGTGGAAGTGTATCTTGCAGCACTTGGTGTAGTTTGGTCTGTTGGATGCTGCCATCCAAAGGAGCTGTTTCTTAAGGCTCTATGATTGACTCATAGATGAGCATTACATTTTTATTTTGCACAGTTTCAATTTTCTACATTTTTAGTTTTGCATTTTATTTTATTTAGAGCTTCAGTGCCCTTCCCTGCAGAGAAGGGACTTGGTTCATCCAACAACACATCCTAATCCATGTTGGCAAAAAGACAGTTCTAGGTGAAGGGAACTCGAGATTGTGCCAAGCAACTGGGAAAGCTCTGTGCAAACCCAGGTCAGGAATGGGCATCCTCCCTCCGTTTCTTTGGACAAGCAATATTTCTTGGGTTTTCAGTGCAGTTGTCTTTAGAACCCTCTTACCTTTGTGATGGGGTGGATGGATCTAGAGCATAACTTCAGTGCTGGCTCTGCTGCCTGGGGAGAACTTGTTTTGCTCCTGGGTTTTGCAAGCTTTCTGTGTTTTTTAATTTAATTTAATTTTTGACTGCTTTTGTGTTTTGATATAATTCCTTGTATCTAGTTACAGGCATAACTGTTTTCCCCTTTGCCATCCCTTCCTTCTGTCAGATCATGCCCTGACTGTTCTGGTGAGTGTTTCAAACGAGCAGCAAAATGAAGCTGATGTTAATTAGGTGTTTTCTTATGCCAGGCACAACATAAACTTTGCTGCTAAAGCTAAATAGTGCAATAGTTTTGTGTGCTTGATGCCAGGGTTCTCCTCCTCTTGTGATTGGTGATAGTTTTTCTTTGAAAACTTGTATTGTAATTAAAATGGATAGATCCTATATCTTGCCCTCAGGGGACAGCACAAGGAAAACATGTTTTCAGGAAAACTGAGAGAAACTGTGATGAAAGGAACAAGCCTTGGCAAGTGTGTTTCGGGATCTGGAGAGAAAACAGCTGTGTAGGTCTTGGAAAAGATTTCTTTGTATGGTAGCCAGGAGGTTCACCAGCTTCCTCTCAAAAAGTCAGAAAGTATCTCAGTTACTTAGGGCTTCTTACATCTGAAAATACAACTGGTCTTTGTTTTGCTTCTCTTAATTGAAAAATAATGAGAATGATAAGTGATAATATGTAATGCCAGTCTTTCATGCTTTGAAATGTGGATCATTAAACATCACATTTCTATGAAATAACCGGTATTGGTTGATTCTAATTAAATGAGGTATTTTTGTCTCTAGTGAAGTATCAGAAGACCTTGGGAATTGATGTATTGAGAAAGAATACAACTGCAGTTCTTCTGTGTATTTGTTAGTGTTTGGCCTGCATTTCCCTTTAAATGTGGTGCAAATACAGGATTCCTGAACAACTTAGAGTGAGCTCTGTAAGGTCTGACTTTCCTTGCTGCTCATATATGAGCTGTCTTTTGTGACTCCCCATGGATTCCAGTTTCTTCCTGACTGAGATACCTACATAGGTGCTTGAAAAGAAGGTAATGTTCCTGTGGACGATGCCTCAGTGAAAGCGCATCAGCTTATATTTCCCAGTAATAAAATTGGTGTTGAGTAAGCCATACACATATGCATTGCTAAGAGCATGATTTAGCCAGCAGGGCCTTTCTCGTCATTTCTTGTGTGACAGAGATTGCAGGATTTCTGCCATTTTGTCTCATGTCAAAGGAGACACACTGCTTATCTGAAGAAAATTCTTCAGAAGCTGTGTCATGGAGAAGCAAAATCTCTCCTATTTCGCCATTCTGATCACTCTCAAATGTTTCTGATTATTATGCATTCTTATTTTCTTGTGCTGTCCTCTATTAAGGCTGTATTCTGTTGTAGGAGTTCTATGCAATTTCTTTTTTTGCTATTTGATTTGATAATTAAACATTTATCTGGTCCACTTGAAAGGAATGGTGAAAGAACAAGGGGAAATGCCTTCAAGCTCAGGGTGGGTAGACTTAGGTTAGATATAAGGAAAAAATCTTTTACAGTGAGGGTAGTGAGGCACTGGAACAGGTTACCGAGAGATTGTTGATGATAGTTGATGCCCCATCCCTGGAGACTTTCAAGGTGAGGCTGGATCAGGCTCTGAGCAAGCTGATCTAGCTGTGGTGTCCCTGTTCATTGCAGGGGAGTTGGACTAGATGGCCCTCAGAGGTCCCTTCCAATTCTGAAGATTCTGTGATTCTATAACGAAGAAAACTTCCCCCCCATTTGAACCAATTTTTGTTGGAAATTCCCCAGGACATCTTTCCCAAACATTAGGAAGGCCAAGCCCATTTATTGTTTTAATCACACTTGGAATATGTAACAACCTACGACTGTAAAATCTAACGGTGCTTCCGCATCAGTGAGTCTCACGGTGGGTCTGCGTGTTGCCTTCTTGCAGCATGGGCTTCCTAGGAGCAGGCTGGCTTATCCCCTGAGCTGCTTGTTGAGGTCCTGTGAGACATGGGGCAGTGAAGCTCAAAAGACTTGGCATGACCTTAAGGACAGTCTCCTCTTAGCATGCTGCTAATGGTGATTTAGTGACAAAGGATACAGGTAAGACTGAAGTACGCATTGTCATCTTTGCCTTTATCTTCACCAACAGGGTATTGTAGGCCTTTCTGCCTGTAACTGGGACTCAAAGAGGAGAGGAAATATCACTAGCAGGAGAGAGTTGAGTCAGTGCTCTTTTGGACATGGAGAATGCATTTGGGCACTCTGTGTATGGGGAGCAAGTCTTCTAAAACTAGGACTGCTAATTAGGTTATTGTGGACTTGGAAATAGAATAACAAAGCTACGGAGGTGAATGTTTGGCATAAGTAGTATTTATACACTTTGGGTTTTGTTTGTAGCATTTGTTCAAAATTTTCAATACAGAATATTTTCCGTTTGCCATGTCAGCAACCCTGAAGTGTTTCTGAAAATAAAGTCTTGTTGTGAAGGAAGCTGGGCAAAGTCACGTCCTATCCACCGCTTCACAATTCCTGAGGAATGTGGCTGGTAATACAGCTGGTTGCAAAGGAAATTTTCCTCATAAGAATTAATGTAATGGACGGGAGCAAATGTGTACTGATACTTAGAAGTGCACACAGGTGAAATAAGCAGGGACATGTAAATATGAAAGGTAGAACGAGGAGGTAGAAGTGGGGTCATGGGGATATTTAATGAGTAGAGATGCTGGTTTTTTTTGGAGTGGGTCACAGTTCTGACGGATCTCAGCTTTGTAATTTGTGAGAGAAATGCCCCACCGTTGCCCTGTTACTGTCCTTCATCCTTGATTCTTTTAGATTAATCTGAAAAAGATGTTGACAATGATGAAAATATAATTGTTTACGCGGCAGTAAGAAACTGGTAAGATTTACATCGTACGTACTGTGTATTGAAATAAAACATTTCTTAAGTCCAGTCCCTGTGTGTATCTTCCCTTCTTATGTTAGTACTTCAAGGAAAAATTGTTTTGCTGTCCACTGAACTTGGTGGGACAGATGGTTAACAGAGCAGAGCATTAAACGCTTATTTCTGAGCAGTTTATATGAAGTTCCTGTGGTCGTTACGACTTGCAGATATGTTAAATTAGGATCAGGTCAGGGTCCAGAGGAGAACCTGACTGATTTGCCTCAGAAGATTAGAATGTGTTGTTGCTTTTCTGGAATTGGTATTTCAGCCCTTGCTTCAAATCATGACAGTAGTTCCAATGAGATGATAAAATAAGCATGATGTTGCTGCAAATTTAACCCCTCGTATTCTCTGGTACTCTTATTCCAAAGTATTAGTTAGTCCCTGCCTACAATTGTATAAAAAGTTGTCTGAACTGAATTTGTATTCTGAACAGACTCCATATCCTTCACTTCTCCCCGCTGGCAGAGAAAGACCAGCTTTGTGTGCTTCTTGCTGTGCTTCCAGATAATTGTTGGTAATGGATGTATATGGGACCCAGATTAAGGAGTGCATTATTAGATACTGTATCATGTTCCAGAAGCAGATTGCTTCAGCAAGGAAACCTAATGCAATTAGAAACAAATTTCCTGATGTGTGGAGTATTGTGATGTCTCAGCAAATGTATGACTTCACATTTGGCATTTATTAAACCTCTGCAAGGGATTCAGATAATTCCTTTTACGTCTGAAAATAACTGGGCTGTGGGAGTGATGTAGGATATAGTGTTCTAGTTCTATGTGTAATTTAGTGTAGAATCATAGAATGGTTTGTGTTGGAAGAGTCATTTGCAAATCATCTAGTTCCAGTCTACCTGTCATGCATCGTGACATCTCTAGATCATGTTGCCCAGGGTCCCAACCAGCCTGGCCTTGGACACCTCCAGAGGTGGGGTATCTACAGCTACAGTCTGCTCTAGTACCTCACAACCTTCATTGTGAACAATTTCTCCCTTACATGTAATCTAAACCTACCCTCTTTAAGCTTAAAACGATAACCCTTTATCCTGTCACTACATAATCTTATAAAAAGTTGTTCTCCGTCTTGTTTATAGGCTCCCCTCAAGTTCTGGAAGGCTGCCGTGAGGTCTTCCTGGAGCCTTCCTTGTCCAGGCTGAACAAGCCCAGCTCCCTCAGCCTTTCTTCATAGGAGAGGTGCTCCAGCCTTCCGATCATCTTCATGGCCCTCCTCTGGATCCACTCCAACAGCTCCACGTCTTTCTTGTACTGAGGGCCCCAGGCCTGGGTGCAGTACTGCAGATGGGGCCTCATGAGGGCAGAACAGAGGTGGACAATCCCCTCTCTCTCCCTGCTGGCCACCCCTCTGTAGATACAGCCCAGGATGCAGTTGGCCTTCTCACTCACACACTGCTGGCTCACATTCAGATTTTCTTCTGCTGAAATACCCAAAGCTTTCTCTTCTGGGCTGTTCTCAATTCTCCCAGACTGTATTTTTGTCAGGGATTGCCCTGACCCAGGTGCAACACCTTGCACTTGGCCTTGTTGAACCTCATTAGGTTCACCTGGGCCTACTTTTTAAGCCTGTCTACGTGCCTGGGATCACATCTCTTCCTTTCAACTCACTGCCATGGAATTTCATGTAGATTTATTAGGAAAAACATATACAATCTGTGTTGTTTTGCTATTCATCCTTTAGAACAAATGATGTTGATAAATAATTATTTGGTAACAGCATTCGTATAGTAGCAACTCCTAACTGACTGCTGTGATTGTCTGGGCAGGTTTTCTTATGGTGTGCCCATGTTGACTTATCAGCTACAGAAAACAGGAAGAATTGAATACAGTCCTATTGAAAACAAAACAACACCCTCAGAATCTTAATGGTCAGATTTTCGACCTATTATGTTGACATAACTGGGTCTATTGTTAATTGTTAGTTTTAATATGATAGTAATCTTGAACCACTCCTACAACCCATGTGTTCACATTTTGTTATTGGATCATGTGGCCCAATTTGATGTTTTATGAGGAATTCTACAGAATGCTTCAAATGTAGATGCTTAAAGAGAATTTGGGATTTCCCAGCCTCTAAGCATTTCACAGCTTCTTACAGATTGTTATTATGTGGATAGATGTTTGCAGCCATTCTGTAGTAAATGTGTGTGTGTATATATATATATACACACACGTGCAGAGGGGGGAAAAACAATATAAAACAATTTCTGTTTATATATTTAGATTATAAAACATCATTTGTACTAATGAAGCCAATGAATATAGTATCTATAAAAAATAATAAACTAAAAGAAGTGCAGGATTGTCTTGGCTTAATGGACTCAATTGTACGTAGTTACTGTTTTCTGTTTGATGCTCGTGCTTTGATTAATGATGGACTACAGAGTAAAGTGTTACTGCAAGATGTTAGAAAATGATATAGAGGATGCAGAATTTCCTTCTGAGCATTATAAAGAAAAATATCTTTATTTTCCAAAAGCGTTTCTGGAGAGATGAATATTTAGGGTAGAAAATGCTAAAGAGGATATTATTTTGTTTCTGAAACAAAATCTTATTTTTACTTGTCTAATTTAGCTTTAAAAAATGGAAGATGCGTCTGTCACCATGGCTTTTATATGTCAAAGTCAAGTTTAGAATTGTACTGTTTTATAGCAGGTTTGTCCTTTATTGCCTATGTGGTGTGATATCACTGTTAGATACGGCAAGTCTGTCAAATGCTCCATACAACTCTGTATAGCAGAGGATAGCTGAACACTATTCGAAGGAGTGGTGAAAATAAACTAAAACTGATATATTGGTAGCATTTTGTTGTTCAAGAAGGTCATGTAACTGTATTCCAATTTTCAGAGCAGTGGAAAGAGTTCTGTGTTGGAAAGCCTTGTGGGGAGGGATCTGCTCCCACGAGGTACTGGAGTTGTGACCCGAAGACCCCTTATTCTGCAGCTGGTGCACGTTTCCCCAGAGGATGGTCGGAAAACAGCTGGAGATGAAAATGGTAAGTGTGATCCAAGCGTGTGTTTGTCCTTGCAGGAAATAGACTTCTAATTTTCTGGTGTATTTTACTGAAAAATCAGTTGTTGTAATCTTAAAACACTTCTTTTTTGAAATAAGTTTCCTTGGAAGAAAAGACTGCCATTGTCACGGCTGTGATGTCCACAAAGCAAAAGTCACAACGTCAAGAGCTTTTGGGTATTCAGAATATCTTTAATGTTTTAAGCATTCTTAGCAAATGCCTCTGAGAAAAGCAGGCCAAAGAAAGCATTTCATTTTCGATAATGATTGCCTAAAGCGTCAAGAACACGATTTCCTTGTGTGTGGTTTTCTCCCCCTTCTCTTTTGCTGTTTAAATAAGGTCTTTCCTTGAGGTGATGAGTACGTGACTTTTTAGACAATGTAGTAAGAGAAACAAAACCAAAGAAAGCTGTAGTAGATGGGAAGAGAATTTAATGGATGTGTTCTGTAGCTTACAGATACTAACTGACTGAGCTACTCTGAGAGATTTTAAGCACATCAAGAACAATGCTTTAAGTTGTCTGAAGGTGTTTACTTTGAAGCTTTTGTCTTCTGTGGTGCTTCGTTATTACCCTGCAGCCGATGAAGAAAATAATCTCGGTGGTCCCTTGGAAGTTTGAACACTCCTGTTGCTCTTGCTCTTTCACAAGAGCACCAGTGGCATATCCACTTACTGATCGTTATACACACACACACACACACACACATATTTAATTTAGATAGTAAAGGTACGCAGAGTTTTGATAGTGTGATAATCTTGGGCTTATAATTATTAATTCTCATTGTGTTTAAATTATTTGGAATTTGTTTCTAGAAATAGTAAGTTAGGGTATCAAGTTCTTTGCAGTACCTCTTTTCGTGTAATATTTGTAATTGTTGGTCTGTTCAGCATGAGGAAAAGGAGACTGAGGGGGGAACTGATTAATGTTTGTAAACACCTAAAGGGAGGTGGGAGGCAAATGGATGAAGCCAGGCTCTTCTCGGTGGTGCGTAGCAATAGGACAAGGGGCAATGGCCTAAAACCTGAACATAAGAAGTTCCATACAAACATGCGGAAAGACTTCTTTACAGTAAGGGTGACAGAGCACTGGAACAGGTTGCCCAGAGAGGTTGTGGAGTCTCCTTCTATGGAGGTATTCAAGACCTGTCTGGATGCCTACCTGTGTGACCTGTTATAGGGAACCTGCTCTGGCAGTGGAGTTGGACTCAGTGATCTATTGAGGTCCCTTCCAACCCCTGTGATTCTGAAAAGCAGTTACTAAAGTTGGGCAGCTTAAAGGTTAAAGCTTCCATTTTCAATATTGCCGCAAGCAGAAAACATAATTCTGATTCATAACAATTAAGTGCTTTTAGCGTGCAGGACTCAGTGTACAGTCCAGGCAGTGCTTGATTAAGAAGAGATCATGGGATAATTCAGAACGGAAATGATCTCAGGGAGGTCTCAAGTCCAGCGTTCTTCTCAAAATAGGGCCAGCTTTGAGCTCAAGACCAGAATGCTCAGGTCTTTATCCATTTGGGCCTTGAAATCCTTCAAAGATAGGGAATGCATAGATTCCCTTGCCTACTTCTTAAGAATGGCACATTGGATTTCTTTCTAAGTGGCTTCATGCTAACTGCTTTGCACAGTACATGAGTTTTGGTACCTTTAAAAAAGCCTTTGATTCTGAGTTGCTGCATAAAACAGGATTTTGTTCTTCTCTGTGACTTTACAGGTATACAAGGTAATTTTGTAATGAAGGGAATTCCGAATCAAGGCAGAGGTTTTCTGCTGTAGGTTGCATTTGATCCAGGGATTTGAATTTTAAATTAGAAATCATTATATTACTGCACTAGGATGTTGGGATTAATATTTATAAGGCCCATTTAGACTTTTAGAGAAAAAGATCAATATCTAAGACGTAATTTCTTCTGGATGTTCCTTTGAGAGAAATGTGGGCTTGTTTGTTAAGAACAGACAAACTTCTATAACTTTCACCAGTTGCATTTGACTTGCCTCTCTTCTCCCTCAAAAATTCAGGCAAATCAATGATTTTGTCACTGGTATGGTTTAGCTTATGTATAGATTATCTTGTTTCGTCTGAGAACATGGGATCAAGTTGCTTGGAAAGAAAACAGATGGCAGCCTGTTATCCTGACTCTTCCATCTGAAATTGTAATAAGTCATAATACTATTACAGAAGTTACCTTTATTATGACTTGCATGTTGAGGTACAGCTTGAATGTGTTATGGATTTCACAGAGGGAAATCTTGTGGGAAAGACCTTGTTGGTGTGAATGGTTTATCTACGGGATCTCGGACAAGAGAACAGCAGCCTTAGCATGTTGCTTTCTGAATATGCTCGTGAACTCTGTGTGAACAGATACTTCAGTGCAACTGCCTTATTGCTTTGTGATTCCTCGTGATTTGTAATTCCTGTTTTGTCACATCTGTCAATCCTTTTCTCCTTGCCTCGAGAATCCTTACTTTCTGAGTCCTGATGCAAATCCTTCCTCCTTTCCTAAAAACTCAAATGCATTAAATTAAAGCCATTGGGAATTTTTTTCTTTCAAATGTCAAAGGTGTGTCTGTGATGGTAGACTTCAGGTGAGTGAGGCGAAAGATTCCCACTATATAAAATGAAACTTCTAGGATGAGCTAAACTTATATTTGCACCAAATGAGACTTTCTGTATATTTTAGGATGTTGCATTTATTCCTTACTTTATTTTTTTCCTCCACGTGCACTAAGGCTGAGGTTAAGACTAAGCCATTTATCATGGGTTCAATCTTCTCTTGTGTTATATATAGCAAGGAAAACTTGTATCTTGTTAAAGCTTAAAAAAACCCCTCTCATTAGATCCATGGGTGTTAACAAGTTAAAATGTAATACCTCTTAATAAGCTGAGTCTTTTTTTGTATCTATTTTTAAAAGCTGTTGGTTGATACTAAAAAAAAATTATGCATAGGACTAAATCTAGCAGCAAATTTCTGTGCTGCAAGAAAAACGGTAGTTTAAGACTGAAACATGTCCTGCATCATCTCCCCAAGAAGGAGATAACAAAGGAGTGCTTGCTCCATTTCTTTCAAGTTGTGGTGGTGGCAGTATCTTGCTGTAACTTCTGGTTCTATGCCCATCATCCTTTTCTCAATTCTTAAGAGGGGATGAGCAATACAAGTTTGAAAGTACTGTAGTTTCGTCCTTAATGTGCATTTTGCTGTAGTTCCTCTGTAAGTTAAACCTGTTTAATGATATGAAATTAATAAGCCCTTTCATTTTATACTTTTTTTGAGGGGGAGGCTGGTATGTGATTTTGCTGGTTTATCAACCGATACAAAAAAAAATAGGTGCCTCCTAACAGTGGTTTTCCTGCATGCCTGTGGTTGTTCATTAGCTCTAATAAAACAGCAAGGACAGAAGTATATTTTTATTTAATAAGTTTGTTTGTTAATAGATCCAGTTCATCTAAATCAGTGTATTTCCATTGATAAAGCTCTGACTCATCCACAAGTGCAAGACATCAGAATTAATTCCCCAGATCTAGAAAGCTTTCCAAACTGTTGCTGTGCTCCTTGCATTTTGTGTGAACAGGCGCAGCATGCAACAAAAAGAGGTCTTCCCTGGTTTGTTTATTCTTGCACTTCCATGAGGCTCTACTGGTGTCCCAGAAAAATACAGTCGTAAACTCATTGACCCTTCAATGAACTGTTCATTTGTTTTTGTAATGGGGCTTATATAACCGAGAAACTCTCACGAAGTTGAGAATGATGATAGCTAATGTTGTCTCTTCTTAAATCTGTCTGAGAATTGCTGTGATTGGTTCTTTTAATCTGCATAAGTTTATTTTCATCATTTAAAACGATGGATACAAAACTCAGATTTTTTTCCTGTGCGGTAATATTATCTCCAGTGACACTAAAGACGTGCCTGACTTTTTCTCATTCTTGCCACGAGTCAATGATGACAACATATTTTGCCAAAGAAGTCCAGCTTTGCAGAGCGTACTGGTGCTCTTCTCTGTGCTCAGACAAAAATACTGTAAAGTGTTGGAATTAGATGAGCAGCAATAGTAAAGAGATCATCGAGTAAACTTTGTGATATGGAATATCTGATTAATATTCATCATTTATTGGTGTTAGTTAAGATCTTACTGCTGTGCATATTGTTAGTGTTACACATTCTCATCAGTAGTGGACTAGCATGCACATCTGTCTGCATGCATTTGTGATCTTTGTAATGTAATCTTGTGATGAAGGTTAATAAAATGCTGTGTTAAATATGATGGAAAAGTTTAAACATCATTTACTACTGTTTCTCTTTAACTGCAGACCCTGCTACATGGAAAAATCCAAGACACCTTTCTAAAGGTTGCCTTTATCCGTTTGCTTTTTCTCCCTACACATAAAGTGCATGCCTATATACACTAACCACATACATTTCATGCCACTTTATTGTTGATCACTCTTTTACACATTGGCTACTGTGTTGATTATTTTACTAAGTCTTGTGATTTAGGTTTTTTTTTGTTGTTGTTTTTTTAGCTTTCTGACCTTGTTGCTTTAGAATGAGATGACTTTTGCTTTTCTATGTGGTTGCTGCCTCATAGAACTTTCTGCACTTTTTTAATTCCCAAATCCTTTAAAAGATCTCTATTGATTAAAGTACCTTGAAATTCAACTTGAGTGGAAAAATGTTTTGAACGTTGACTTAATGTTAGGTAAGCATTGTGTTTGTCAAGTTGTGAAATTTCTTGTAGGCTATTTTTCTAGAGCAGATTGCTCATTGAGTAGCAGAGGGGAAAGGATCACAAACTAAAAAGTTCAATATGGAACTCTTGGTATTTGGAAACCCAGTTGTGGAAGTGCGAGCCTCTTGCAGCATGTCTCTGCGTGCTGCTTGCACCACAGAGCAGGATCTGAGCAAACCTTCTTTGCTGTTTCTGGGACTGCTCTTGAAGAGCCCCCAAGTAATTTCAGGCATCTGTGGTGACAGACAAGGATTAAGATGTTTGGTCTGTGACAGATTTGGGAAGAGACATGTTTTCCTAAGCCTTCATTGTTACGTAGAGTACTTACGTATTTTCTGTTTGTTTGTTTGTTTTGGTTCTACAGGTTTTTCTAACTTTTTCTTTCAGCTGCAATTTGATCTCATTTGCATGGTAAAAGAAAAGTTGCTATAAGCTGGTGTATATTTTTTTCAGGTTTTTTTTTTAAAGCTGTTGCTAATAATTATTTTGTTTTCTGTTGCAAGCTGATTTTTTAATGGACTCAGACCTTTTCCAAAGAATGGTAGGACAGCTGATTGGCTCAGTTCACAATTATGAAGACAGACGTTGTGTAAGAGAGACAAATTAAACAGTAGTGAGATGCTGTGTTTAAATAAGCAGAATCATAAATGTATTTGTACTGAGCCATTTAATGTCTAATAGCAGAAAGTGAACTAATTCTTTTCTTGCTGCTTGAAAAAAAAAAAAATCACATTCTAGTCTTCAACAAACAGACTCAGAAAAAGATGATTGGGATGTCTGCTTCCTCTTCCTCATGTACCAATTCTTTGTTTTCAGAGATAGACGCTGAAGAGTGGGGTAAATTTCTTCACACCAAAAATAAGGTATGTGTGCTCTGGTTACGGAGCAGCCTTTCCCAAAAAAGAGAACCATTCTGCTACATTGCATGCCAGAGTATTCAGGTTTTTCTGCTTCTAAGAGTAGAAGATTAATCAAAGTCTTTGTTACTTACCAGTGACTCTGTATGTTGATCATTGATTCTGCTGAGTTATTTATGTTGACCCTAAAAATGTTGTTTTGCTGCTTTTGTCTTTTTTTGTGCATGAATTAAATTGCAAAGACAGTTGTATACCATCACAAGTCGTTTCAGTCCACTGAAGAATTGAGTACTTTAGAGATACATTACAAAGCTGTGGAAAGGAAGGGTCGAATACTTAGCAAGGAGAGAGAAACGGAGAAACAGATTTCAAGTGAAGAATTAAGCTCTGACTGTCTTTGCCAGCAGCAAAGCTCCTTGTTGGCAGATGTTTTACTGCTTTAAACTGATTTCCTCACTTTGTAGGCAGTACTGAATGTTGAAGGAATCTTAAAGAGGAACACGGAGGGAATGTGGAAGGGGTAGCTTGGTGGTGGCTTCCTTTTATTGGTGGAAAGAAGATAGAGTAAACAAGAATGTAAAAAGGAAATGAAACGTTGTGTTCTTTCTTTTCCCAAGACGTGAAGGAGTTGAAGCTTGATGTTGTTCATCAGCTTCAAATGGTTTTAGCTAGATTAGTGGTAGAATTAAATGTGTGAAATTCTCTTTAGGTGAATGCAATTTGTTTTCTACCTTTTCTGATATTGTTGTAAGTGCCATAAGATTCTGATTCCTTTAATTTTTAGTACTGATGGTTGCTGTTACAGCAGTAGCTTAAGAGCTATTAGTCACTCTTCCTTTTTTCCCCTCGCCTTCTGTATACATAGTTACATAATTTTTCACTGTCTGTTGGAGAAAGAAGCGCTATTTCACAATTAGATGGTTGTGGATAAATGGCTAATCTTTCCTTTCTGTACTTCAGATCTATACAGATTTTGATGAAATTCGTCAGGAAATAGAAAATGAAACAGAGAGGATTTCAGGAAATAATAAGGTAAATACTGAACTGTCCATCTTTGTCTTGCTGTAGATTCTCTTGCTACTGAAAGCTTTCTTAGCCTGTTCTGACGTCTAGAAGTGAAAAGCTCTGAACTGTTCTAATGAAGAGATAGCAAGCAGCATTTCTGTGTTTAATGATTTGTCACTGTGTTCATGAGACAAGTGACTCTAGCTAAAAGAAAACACAGAGAATTGTTGTTGCTTTACTTCAGAACTTCCACAATAATCCTGCAAAAAATAATGTTGAACTTGCTTCCATTGTTTCCATATGCATACCTTCATGTGTGATTATAAAATCAAGTACTGTGTTACTGAATATCTATATAATTACTTGGGCTGGGGCAATCCCAGGTATTTATACAAACTGGGAGAAGAACCCCTTGAGAGCAGCCCTGTGGAGAAGGACTCTGGGGGAGATACAACTGTTTACAAAGGTGGATAGTGATAGGATAAGGGGGAATGGTTTTGAACTGGGACAGACGAGGTTTAGGTTAGACATTAGGAGGAAGTTTTTCACACAGAGGGTGGTGACACACTGGAACAGGTTGCCCAAGGAGGTTGTGGATGCCCAATCCCTGGAGGCATTCAAGGCCAGGCTGGATGTGGCTCTGGGCAGCCTGGTCTAGTGGTTGATGACCCTGCACATAGCAGGGGGGTTGAAACTAGGTGATCTTTAAGGTCCTTTTCAACCCAGGCCGTTCTATGATTCTATGAAATAAAGCCTTTTATGCATTATATTGAGGGGATAACAGGGCAACTACTAAATACAAAGAAATCGGTTGGCAGGTGTGGCTTTTTTTTTCTTCCACCAAATAGATAAGATGCATGATGGAAGAAAGGTGTTCTTTTATTTATGTATGTATTATTACAAAACTTCAGATTTGACTTTCTAAAGGGTCTTTTAAGTAATCTGGTACAGTGATTGACTTTACTGTATTATGAATACATTTCTAGGGTATCAGTCCTGAACCAATTCATCTTAAGATTTTTTCATCTAATGTTGTGAATCTGACTCTTGTGGATTTACCAGGAATGACAAAGGTAAGATATGAAATGCTTTCCTTCTGAAAACACTCTGTTTTGAAACAAGGAGCTTACGTTCGATCTTAAGCTTTATTTTGTACTGTTAGATTAGTGTTTCAATTCTTAAAAGTTGTTTACATTTTCCTTCAGATGAAGTAATTGGCTATATACATTTGAGATGTCACCATCTTCTGGTGTAGGATTTAGGTTTCTGGTGCTATTCACTGTTATAGCGGCCTTTTTTCATTCTTTTCATTCTTTTTTTTTTCCTTTTTTCCTTTCTTTTCCTCTCTCTTTTCTGTTCCTCTCTCTCTCTCTCTCTCTCTCCTCTTTCTTTTCTCCCAAAGGGAAAGGGAAGGGCTGAAAACTTCGTTACAGTATTCAGTTAGTGGTCTAACATGGGAATAAATGTACAGTTTTGAGTAGTTCTGCACTGTATTTTTTTTTCCCTAGGTGCCTGTTGGTGATCAGCCCAAGGATATTGAACTTCAAATAAGAGAGCTAATCCTTCAATTCATCAGCAACCCAAATTCAATTATTCTGGCAGTCACAGCAGCTAACACAGACATGGCCACTTCAGAAGCACTTAAAATTGCACGGGAAGTGGATCCAGATGGTAAGCAGCAAGAAAAATCTTGTAATTCAGCTTCATTTTAGGATTTAATTAAAAAAAACACAAACAAACAAAAAACAAAACAGAAGTTGTTTGAGCAAAAAGAAGTAAGGAAAATGTTACTTAATTTCCTGGAAAATACAATTATTTGCTTAAAGATTTCCAGTTTCAGTCTCTGCAACTCAGAAAATATTGTGCTCAAGTAATATCTTAAGAGCTTTCTGACTTACAAACAGATCTGAAAACTATTTTAATAGTCGTATGAGCCACATCTGTTTTCAGAGCAACAAAATGGCATTACAGAATGTTAGTGGTTTTGAGATTTTTAGTAGTTTTAGCTGTTAGGATGACTTCATGCTTTATTGTCAAATATTTTCTCTTTTATAATAGAAAATATGTCATCCTGCAGCAGTAATTATCTGTTTAGATGTTACTTCAGTGACTTTTAGTAAGAATAAAATTAATACGTATTCTTAGCATCCATTTTAGTGTTCCACATTTGTATGACAGAACTGACTGCTTTGTTTTAATCTAAAAAGGATAACTTTTATATTTGCCTAATGACTTCGAAACAAATCTGAAGCTGCTGGGTACTGTTGCTACTATTTACTAATAAATGGCACTATGTAATTTGAAAGACAATGAAAGTGTATACTCTGAACATAAGTATATTGAAATTAGGGAGAAATTCTGTGTTGGTATGCTTTCCCCTCAAATTCTTCTTCTCATAGAAGTAGTATTTCTTATTTGCTTTCAAACTACAAGTCTGCTTTGTGATTTACAGGGTCCACAGCTTCAAGGGAGAATCTCTTCCCTTGGCTTTCTCTTTAGTCAGATTGTCCCGGTTCCAGCCAGCAGACCTTTTCCTTTTCATTTACTCCTGTAAAAGTGGTCAGCTGTGTTTTTTGGATCACTTCCCAAAATTCTAAACTTTAAAGGTCCGGAGTGTCAGCTTGTGTTGCAGGCACAGTGGTATGCGAAGAGAATTTGAGTGACTGTTTCTTCTACAGTGTCTAATACAAAGTTGTTTTCACTCAGAAAACATTAAGTTACATATTTGACAAAAATCTGTTTAATTAATCCCATGCTGCTTCTTCAGACTCTTGGTACTTTTGGCAACGTATTTGATGCACAGTGCCTGAAGTGGGCCTGTGTCGACGGTTTACGGGCTGGTTCGGCCCAGTTCCGTGACTAGCGGGGCAGAGGGATTTCACAAAATCCGCACCTCTGGAAAAGGGAAACAGGGGACCCCAAAATAATTAAAAACAGTGGCACGATCTGAGGAGAAACAAACTAATTTACTAAATATGGTATTGGAATGCAAGATAACACACTATAATACAATATAATTAGAACTGAAGCTAGTAAATCAAATATAATCAGAGAGAGATTGTCCAAAAGCTGGGGTAGGCCTCACCATAACGCTGAGGTGAGATGTGCAGTCCGGTCGAGCAGCAGGGAGAGAGACTGATGAAGAAGAGCCTGGTCAGATGACCTACCAGGGCCTTATATCTGTTCCCCCTGAGCAGAATGATAACAGCACAGCAAACAAGCTTCTGGGGAACGTAGTTCTTCTCTTCTGGGATGGGTACCCAGAACACTTTAACTCCCAGTGCACTACATGATGTTATGATGTGGAATACCGATAACCAAAAATCATAAAACCATGACATCCTGTTGCCTCCCCTGGCAGCTTCTCCAGTAGTAATGGTGCTTCAAAAATAGTTTCGTTATGTGTATTGCCATTATGTGTAGTGTTACATATATCCTAGAAATGTGTTCAGTTTGCTCACACTTGCAGGTCCCCTGCCTGTTTGCCTTAGTCTTCTCCATAAATGCTTAATAGCAACCTCACGTACTATGCAAAAATATTTATTACATTTAGCAATTATATAATTTCAAACTGCACATTACCTAAATCTTTAACCACTTATGCATGGGGAGCAATACATGCCAAATAGTTATTTATCTACGCTTCTGTTAATAAAGGGCTCCAGATAGACAAGCACCACACATTCTTGTGCTGGTCTCTGCTGGTTTGATCTATTGTACTTCATGCAGCTGTATGAGGAACTTTGTGAATGCTGAGCTTTGATGAAGACAAAACATCCCTGTGAGTGAGTTTTCCTTTTGGTAGGTCGAAGAACCCTTGCTGTTATCACAAAGCTGGATCTCATGGATGCTGGCACTGATGCTATGGATGTGCTCATGGGAAGAGTGATTCCAGTAAAACTTGGCATCATTGGAGTAGTGAACAGGTCTGTCTGGGCACATTTACACTGTTTTTGAGACTTGACTCGTTTGGCCATGAGTTTGAATTTAAGAGTAAGGTGACAAACCTGTTGCTTGCTTTTCAAAAATCTGTTCTTCTTCCCGTCAACTAACTGCTAATTTGGAAGAAATGTCTTTATTCCTTTCTAGATGAACTGTAGTGTTACCTCTTCCCACTATTGATTTTTAGCTTGAGAGATGTTTCTGATCAGCTGTTCACATTATTGCTAATTCAGCACTTATAGATGTTATATATTAGGGCTAAGCTAGTGCTAACAGCATAGTACTGGCTGTAGTACTTGTTCACTCTTATCTTTTGCATCGGCTAGGTCTAATCTCATGTACTGTAAAGTTTTTTGCTTAGTCTGTGTATGGCTGCTACCTGTACTGATTTACCATCTGTGCTCCATGGAACAACAGATGAAACCCTTCTTTATTGTCCAAGCAATAGGAGCAATTGTCCTTTTTGTTGCCTGAAGCAAAACTCAGCTGTTCAGATGTCCTGTCAGGCAAAAAAGAAGTGTGAATTGTTTTTAATTTGCACGTTAACTAGCGTGAAATTCTGTCTTTTAACTTCAGGAGTCAGCTGGATATTAACAATAAGAAGAGTGTGACGGATTCCATTCGTGATGAATATGGTTTTCTTCAAAAGAAGTATCCCTCCCTAGCCAATCGAAATGGAACTAAGTATCTTGCTAGAACACTGAACAGGTATTACATTAAAAAAAAAACAATTGCGTGTGCTTTTCATGGTATGTTGAAATGTAGATTGATATAGGTAATCATTTCTATTTACCTTTCCTTTTTACTTTGGTGCTGTACAGTGAAACAATAAGGAAAGCTCTGTTTGGTTCCGAATTCAATTTCTGAATTTACTGTAATTTCCCTGAGCAAATGTTTTCCTTTGTTGGTTATTTTCTGTCTCATCTCTCTTTTGATAGAGATGATAATGCTGAAATTCCTTCCCTCTCATGAAGGTCTGTTTTCTATTTTTAGACTACTAATGCATCATATCAGGGACTGCTTGCCAGAACTGAAAACCAGAATCAATGTTTTAGCTGCTCAGTACCAGTCTCTACTTAACAGCTATGGGGAACCTGTTGAGGACAAAAGTGCCACTTTATTGCAGCTTATTACCAAATTTGCCACAGAATATTGCAACACTATTGAAGGAACAGCAAAATACATAGAGACTTCTGAGCTGTGAGTACTCAATGGTTTTCTGGAGTTTTGACTATGTGTTTAGATTGAGCCTGCAGCTCTTGCTGACTTACATTGGCGACAGTAGTACACTAGAGCATAATATAGTTAAAAAAAAAATGTTTGAATGTAAGTAATCGTAAAAAGGTTCATAATGAGAGCTTTTCTTCTTCTTTACTAATTTCAGTTACTTTGTTCTTTCAGATGTGGTGGAGCCAGAATCTGTTACATCTTTCATGAGACCTTTGGACGAACCTTAGAATCTGTTGACCCTCTAGGTGGCCTTAACACAATTGATATCCTGACTGCCATTAGAAATGCTACTGTGAGTGTTACTCTGTATTTCTGAGTGTTGTTCCTGTATGTACTGGATTCAAAATAAGATTTCAACTAATTTGTGCTGCTTCAGGACTGTGAATTAACAACAGCTGAATGAGTTTGCATGGATATGCTGAATCCTGCTTTTTGTTATTTCAAGTGAAAAATACAACATTCAGATTTGCAGCCTTTATCAGATATGGAATGAGTTTAAGGGAAGTGCTTGCTCGTTTCTGTTGTGAATAGGCTGAAATCAAGCTTAGGCCCAACTTTGGCAACCCAGTGCTGTTATTTGTGTGAGAAAGTGTGATGAAGGACTGACTGTGCACTTGTTTTGCACGAAGCACTTCTGTGTTAGCTGTGAAGACTTGGTGTGAGATCTGCAGGCTAGGACACGTTCAGATATTTTCATTTTCTACAGTGGATGTGACTCTTTAGTAGTTTAGTATTTACATGATTGGTTTTGTTGTGAATGTGGAAAATGATGTTGCTAGGAATTCACTGTAAGTTTACTGTTAAATGTCGCAGTACAAGGAATGTTCACTCCTTAGAACTTGACTGAACAAACAAGTCAGCTTTTGTATTGAGTTCTGATTGGTGCAGGCAGGCGGATGTGTTTCTGCGGTCAGTAATTATCGAGACTTGGAATACATCAGATACTTGCAGCAGTGAAATGTGTGCATGCTGTTGTCCTTCTGTAAATCTAACACAGGATTTAGTGGCTGATAAATTGTATTGGTTTGCAAGGTCAATGTTTGGGATAATTTAATTTATGACGCAGTGACACTGCACCCAAGTATATTTAACAGCAAACCCAGCTGTCGTCCAGTGAGAATTGTATGGCACCTAAATAGTGGTACCTCTTCTGTCTGCTGAAAATAAGGAAGAGAATGTTTTAGTCTGTCTTATAAATTTTATTTGAACTTTGATCCGTAAACCTGAAAATAATTATTCATGGTTGTAAGATTAGGTAGAAATGCTCAAGATTTGACAAGGGTGCTGGTTAATCATTATTTAACACCGAATCAGTCTTACAGGCATTTTCTGTATTTCTTTAGTCTGTAAACCTTTTGTTATTTCAGTATTCTTATAACAGGTATTACTCTAACATTGGCAAGGCCTGTTCTGAGTGTTCTTCTGGGTGTGAGCGCCGTGACCTGATTTATTATGGGCTTCATCAGAAACTCCTGAATATAAATACCTTGTTTTAATATACAGTTTCACAACTTTTACCATCATTTTAAATTAGGGTCCCCGTCCTGCCTTGTTTGTTCCTGAAGTTTCATTTGAATTGCTGGTTAAAAGGCAAATCAAACGTTTAGAGGAGCCCAGCCTTCGCTGTGTGGAGCTGGTTCATGAAGAAATGCAAAGAATTATACAACATTGTAGTAATTACAGTACGCAGGTAAAAATAATGTGTTTGAATTATGTTCTCAATTATTGGGCACTTCCCACCCTTCCTTCCCTCTCCTTCCCAACCTCCAAAAACCCAGTGTCTTACCAGTAAATGTTTGTTTTCAGGAGTTGCTGAGGTTTCCTAAGTTACATGATGCCATAGTTGAAGTAGTAACCTGTCTTCTGCGTAGAAGGCTTCCTGTCACAAATGAAATGGTAATTTTTCATGTTTTATAATGTTGCTGGAAAAAGTGTGTGTTTTCTGGACTTTTCTTTGATGCTTCTGTTTGTTTTGTAATGTCTGGAACCCAAATTGTTAAAAGAATCACAACTCATAATGGTGAACTATTTAATAGCTACCTTGTTTGAAGCTCGTACTATTTAAGAAGATAGATAAAAAACAAAAGGATGATGGTAGGGTTATGTTTCAGTTTTTCAAAGAGGTCAAGATAAAGTGTTGTTTTCACTTTCAATGCCTTTTAGCTAATGAGAGTTGATAATTCCATTTCTGTCTTTGGATAAATATGTGCTAATATACTAGTATCTTTTGTGCTTGCTTATTGGAGATAAAGATACTTTGTACATATGTGTGTATGTTTGATGTGAAAAGCAAACAAATGTTTTTCTGTGTGCAAATAGTGAAATGTTTCTCACTGTGGCTTGTGACTATATAGCTTACACTCCTTAAATTGCCGAGTTTGTTTATTTCTTGCTGGAGAGGGGGTTAGCTTAATAAAGCTAACAAGTTAAACTGATATATGTTTCAAAAAAAGCTGAATATCTGAGTGTATTGCAATGACAGAATAAATTCCTTTCTTGCTTTCTTCAAGGTCAGAACTTCAGTATCTTTGGGGCAGTGAGAACAGTCTTTGGCTAAGGACAGTTACAATGTATTGTGGTCTAGGCAGTTGGACTAGCAGTGTTGGTCATTTTTCTTTACTACCATTAGACTCACTGAATTTCTGTGAATGTCATTTCATTGCAGGTTCATAATTTAGTGGCTATTGAGTTAGCCTATATCAATACCAAACATCCAGATTTTGCTGATGCCTGTGGGCTAATGAATAACAACATAGAGGTAAGAAAATACATCTTCATCAAAAATAAGTTCAATATGTTTAGCTGAAGAGTGTGGATAAGTTGAAGGATTTTCTATGATAGTGGGTTATATCTTACTTAAATCTGTCTTATCTTTTGACTCTTCAAATGAGAATCTAAATAATTAGTGAAAGAACAGACTTGTCAGTTGAATATTTTGAAGTACAGAGGTTTGAATGTATTACCATATGGTATACACTTACTTTGTGATCAGTTGATATATTAGATTTATATTGCATATTACGTTCAGAACCAGTGGTTGATATTTTACTGAAAACAGTTCTGCCTCGGTGTGTCTCTGAAAAATAAGGTAGGCATCAGAGTAGTGGCTATTAAATGAAATTTTTGGAAGAGAAACTTTAAACAGCCGCCTTTCTGTTTTACACTCTCAATTTTGATTGGTAATCTCTGTTGCTATCGTAATCCTATAGAAGCAGTCATTCTACAAGTGGTATATGGAATTCTTTCTCAAAGTCCTGTTTTCATTGCAGTATTTCATCCATCTGCCTGAGAGCTTGCTGATATTCTTGTGTTCACTTGTTATTCCAACACTTTTTTTCATAGTAGCGTTCTTTTTTAAATGCTTACATTGTCGTTTCTGCTTGTTAGTTCTAACCTCTTGCTTTCTATTATATATTTTGTATTGACTGGTTATGCAATTGATTGAAGAGCAGTCAACCAAGGTAAATTCTAGTTCAGGTACAATGTCTGCACAAACTGCTGTGAGTATGAGAATTAGGACTTTGTCAAGTTGGACATATGAAATTGTTGTTTCATTGTGTGTTACCTAAATTAGTTCTTTTTCCAACATCTTCCTGAACAGGACACTGAACATTTTGAAGAAACAGAGCATGTAAAACATCTTATCTTTATTCAGTGGAGAATCAATTACTAATTTCAAGAAAAATCAGATTTTTGTTTGTTCCGATCGCTGCAAATTCTGTTTTGTTGTAAAGTCAATGCTTCCTTTTGGGCTAATCGGTGTATACTGTGCTGGATGTGAAACCAAATCCTTTCGGATTATTTTGAAGATTTAATGCTTAATGAGGGTCGTAGGGAATCTATGCTGAGCCAAACTGCTCAGCTTCGATCCTGTTTTTTAAAGGCTCTGGTCTTGATTATGAAGAGTGTTGCAAAAAGTTTTGCAGAAGCTTTTTATGTTGAAAATTTACTTTTGACCTGATAATCGGAGTAGGTTCATCCAAAGAGTTGAGGCTTTTCTAGGCTCGTAGTATAGTTACAAAGCACTAGATGAGACTAAAGCATTAGTGTTTGTTTGTCTTTATAATTTGAAGTCATCTGTAACATCCGAATGTTGGATGTGTATTGAGACAGAGCGATGCATAATTGAAGTCTTGCTGGATTATTTTTAAAGGAACAACGGCGTAACAGGTTAGCCCGGGAATTGCCTTCTTCCGTGCCACGAGACAAGGTGAGTAAAGGTTGATTTTTCTTTGTTTATTTCCAGTGTAATGCATTCTCCTTTGATCTGATCTAAATGCTGGAAGCTTTGATGTGCAGTAACACGCTGGGAAGCTTCCAAGTATTGACTTTTTTCTTTTGATTTCCTGAGGTGGAAGTAGAATGCTTTTTCTTCTTCCAAAATGCAGATTTTACAGGTTTTAAATCAGAGGTTTCTGAGGACTTACCTATAAATCTATATTAATATTACACACATTACTTGAATGTCATTTCAGATGAGGCTTAAAATGTTTGCACGTAGTAAAGATGAAGTCAGAACATGAATGCTTATATTTAGGGCTGTGACACTGATATCAAAAGATAAACAACTGATTTAAAATATCTACTGTGCTAGCACAGTGACTCGTTTTTTAAAGTCACTCTTGAAACTGCAATTTTAGTGCAGCCTTATTTTCTCTGGGAGAAGATAGAGGAGATAAAGTTGTTAGTTGATCGTCGTAATCCAGTTGTGTGCTATCCTTGGAGCTTGGATACCAAGCATCATGAAAATATTGCCTTGTGGAAATGAAAAGTCTGATTATCAGGTAGGATTTCAGACAGTCACGTATTTAGTATTACGTAAAGTATTTCAAATTTGAATGCACAGAATATGGTTTAAGCCTATCATTATAATGTGTTAGTACAGCTGATAGAAATCAATTCGTTAAGTTCCTTAGCTTAAAAAGTATGATCAAGTCTCAGAGCAGACTTCAATATTACTGCCTCTAGTCTGTAGAAGGCAGCTGATGGACTAACCAAGAATGTAAGGTAGCTGTCTAGAGATTGCTTTCAGTGCTGTTTGTTCGTCTTTTAGTTGACTTCATATTTAAATCATCAGCGTAGGAGCTGAAATGAAATTGAAGGACAAGATAAACCAGAAGTCCCTTACCTGTCTTGAACATGCTTTTTTCTCTGCTTATATTACTGTGTTGCTTGCAAATCCAAAATATCTTCTTTTCTGGATTTAAAAAAACAACATAAATATTTATATAAGAAGCTAAAAGTGCATGAATTTGCTAGGTAGATTTGGTGGTCTTCAGTTGAATTTTTTTTTCCCTCCCTGCATTTTTTTTTTTACCTTCTTTAGTCTACTAAAGGTCCAGGTGCATTGCCACCTGCTTCCCAGGAGACTGTTACTGCTGCTTCTGCTGAGGCTGATGGCAAGGTCTGTCTTGATTTTTCCTATAAGCACTGCATGCCAATTGATGTTGTGGTGCACTTCAGGTACTACAGGAAGCAGTCTGTGTTTAGTGCTCTGTCCCTAATAGTAAGATGGGTGTAGACTACATTACATTTCATGACGTTAGTATGCACAGTGGTGGGTAAAGATGTGCAACTAGCTGGCAAAGCCACTGCTTTCTGTTTTAACTCTTGGTTGTAATATATTGTTGTCAATTGCTCGTTTGGTGCAACGGTACTGTAATCCAAGTTTTTCAGCATGGTTGTTAAACTGCATGTTTTTGATGTGTTGACAGTTAAAGAAGAACAGAAGATAAACTAAAAATGTGAGTTTCCTGCTTTCTGCAGGGAATCCTTACAGGCTTTGTTAGAACTGAGCCCCCTTGTTGTCTGACCTTAACTGTTCACTTCTATGTGTGAAATGTATTCTGCAGTGGCTTTTTGCACTTCAGACATGTTGTCATGTAAAATAACAGCTCAGTTACTGTAAAGAGTTCCTTGCTAATTGCTTTCATTGAAGTCACAGAAGATGGAGTGTCACAAATTTGTGTAGTAGGAGTAACTAAGGAGACTCGGGCTTTCTGCTTTCCTGCGTATTTATGCTTCTAGTGCAAAGCTGTCATTTCTGTCCCCAGCTAAGTGGTTATAGTCAAAATCTAGTCAGCAGTAGAACTTTAACTATTTTTTTGGTCAAAGTTTTATTGGTTCTGATATGCCGCAAACATCTAAAAAGAAATCAGGAGCTATAGTGAAGATAGTGTTGTGACTGCAGAAGTTGCAGGAAACTGCCAAATTTGGTTTAATTTGTGTTTCCCACAAAGCTTGTTCTTTATTAAGTGGTGTATGCTCTGGTGCTCTGTTTCTTATGAAAGAACGTAGCTTTCTGAAACTGCTTTGGAGATAAAGCATGCTCCACAGTAATACTGGATGGGAGAGGTACAGGGATTTTTGCCACTTTAAATAGCTGTCTTAAAATCAGAAAAAGAGTAATGGAGCTTTCCTTATCAATGGCTATCTGTTATTAATAGAGGTTCATTTGAATTCTTGTAATGTATTTTGTATTTCTCTGAACAGCAGTGCAACTTTATTAAGGCTACTTACGTGCACATTTCAGATGGGTTTCTTCCTCTTACGTACTCCATTTGCCATTCCCTCACTCTTTAGACCCAAGATCAGCCTGTAGGGGTGGTTTAGTTGTAAACACAATAGATGGTTCTAACTCAATTCCTCCTATTCCTGAAGGAAGACGTAAGTAGGAGCAGGTCAGAGCCTTTAATGACCAGCACTGAGATCACCCTGTTGTTTGTTTTTTTACAGTATGTAGTAAATAGGATAGCTGCTAGGCTTATGGGAAGGTACAAAACAAAAATAAACACTGTTCCACATCTTAATAATTTCTTTTTTCTTTTAATACTGATCTAATGTGTACAATCTACTAATATTTTTGTCCCATATTTTCTAATATGTAAGAGTTGGGTATTATGTCCTCTCCTCAGAAGAACAAAGTCATTCTTTCCCAGGAATGGAAACTTTACTTCCCAAACACTGCAATCTTTGCTTCCAGAAGATGGAGATTTTTCTTTTTTTCATTTGGTACCGAAAAGCCTTCTTTAACACGAGGTCTGTCCGCACAAATACCTTCATAGCTTTGGTACCTGGAAACATAAACATGCGTGTATTTCATTTCTTTCATAAGCTGTTATTGTAAAGAACTTCGGTTTCTATACAAAGACTTTAAATATGCTGAGATCTTTCAAGACCTTGTAGTGAATCTTGAATCTTAAAATGCGTTTTCTGAATGATCCTGATAGTGTAGGTTATATTACTCTAAGGATATGTGGTAAAAGCTAATAGATTTAGGAAGACTGTATTTCAGAAGTGATCTATAAATGGTTAAGCCTGTTTGTGCGAGGGATTTCATACCATTATTACGAAGAATGCAAGTTCAAAAAGCTTTCATTTTAGTGATATTTTACTCTCATTAATGGATTGAAAGCGTCCTTCTAATTGGTCTCCCAAAGAGAAAACAAAAGTGGGGGCTGAGAAGAGCAGAACATAGAAATAAAAATACACATATGAAAATCTTTAGGACTAGAGGGAATGGCTTCAAGCTGCGCCAGGGAAGGTTCAGGCTGGACATTAGGAAATACTACTACTCTGAAAGGGTGGTCAGGCACTGGAATGGGCTGCCCAGAGAGGTGGTGGAGTCACCGACCCTGGAGGTGTTCAAGGAACTTTTGGACGTTGTGTTGAGGGACATGGTTTAGCGAGAACCATTGGTGATGGGTGAATGGTTGGACTGGATGATCCTGTGGGTCTTTTCCAACCTTAGTGATTCTATGATTCTTTTATTGAGTCTTTCTTACCAGTAGCTTACTAATAACAAATTTTATCTTCTTTGTAGTGCTCAAGTTTTAACTCTGACATTTTTCTCTGATGTGTTGTTTGTGCAGGGTGCTGCTGGAGCAGGAGATGTACCTCAGGAGTCTGGAACAGGCAACTGGAGAGGAATGCTGAAATCCTCAAAAGCAGAGGAGGTATCAGCAGAGGAAAAATCAAAACCTGCTGCAGCTCTTCCTGCTAGTCCTCAAAAAGGACATGCTGTAAACCTATTAGATGTGGTGAGTGTCATGGAAAGACGCATGCTTCCTCTTTGTAGTTAAGGCTCAGGAAATAAAATATATGAATTCTCTATGTTGCTACTTTGCTACTAATATTTATCTTCATGAATAATGACCACTGTAGAAACAGGGAGCTCTGGCCCCTCTCTTCTCCCTTTGTTAACCTTTCTAATTCCAGCCTACAATTTGGGATAATTGGCTTCCTTTCACAAATTTCTGTGGAAGTGAAATCCTTATCTAGGTCACTTCTGAAACAGAAGCAAATCTCAGCTCAACTCAATTCAACTGCCTGTTCATTTTTGCTGAAGTTGGCTTTTTTCATACTACAGGAAAATAATCATTTAAATTAAAAAAAAAATAGATGAAGATTCTTAAAGTCTTGGCAGAACTTCCTTTAGTGAGCTTTAAAAACTAAATTGGTTGGTGCCCTCTGACCTTTCAGTTTCAAAGATCTGGATTTTGACGTCTCTAGGTCAACAGTAGAGTAGTGTTGCAAGACAGATTACGTGTATCAAATTAGCAGACTAAGAGAGCAATAGTTTGTTTTGATCTCCCCCTGTGTGAGTTTTATTTATCTATATGAATGCGTGGAATTTAACGTGAGGTTTCCTTTTTTTTTTTTTTTTTGCATAGCCTGTACCTGTTGCACGCAAACTTTCTGCCCGTGAGCAGCGAGATTGTGAAGTGATTGAACGACTCATTAAGTCTTACTTCCTTATTGTCAGAAAGAATATTCAGGACAGGTAAAACAAAACTACCTAGATGTGTTTAAGCCGTACAAATGTTGTGATATCTCAAGCGCCATATATATAATCTTGCTTTTTTTATAAAACTTACCCCTCACAGAATTAAGAAGGCTGAAGTAGTACTTGTTTTTTTCTTAACAGTTTTCATTCTCTGTTACATTGATGTATGAGGTTCAATTAGTTATTTAGGAGGTGGCAGTTTTTCTAAAGGATGCTGCAATTCAGGTGGATGATTTTCAGCAAATAACTGGAATAAACTCTGGGTGTTATGTAGCAATGGCAGAACTTAGCTTTGCTGTCCTTTTTGTTTCAAATAGGGACTGCTGTGGCTAACCCTCTACATTCTTTGCAGTAAATATGCAGCAAAAATGCATTGCAAATTTGATGCATTAAAACATCCTGACCTACTTCAGAAATATTTTTAATACCTTTTGAAGATTGTACTCATGTCCATCTCACATAGCACTTGCAAAGCTGATCCATTCTCTTATTTGGAAGATTCAAAGTTGTGCTGGGATAGATACCAGAGTTTTGCTTTCACTCTTAGCCAGGTGACTCCCAAAATATTTTTGGACTTCTTAAGTTCTTATTTTGGTAGAATTTGAAATGCATCAGCTTGAAAAGAGGATGTAAAATGAATTATTTCACTATTAATAGACTTATGTGGTCTCATCATGATTTCCCAGAAGTCACTCCACAGCTGAGCAGTAAAGAACCTTAAAGCAGTACAGCATAATGGGGGAAATTCCCAACCAAAGGTGGGAGTATGATTCCAAAACCTGAGATGTGTTGATGGATCTGGGTTCATCTTAGATCTAAGTGTCTAGACTTGCATGCATTCTGAAAAAAGTGCATTCTTTTGAGCACAAACCTCTTGATCTGCCCAGGCTAATGGTTTGGATTTGGATTTAGCACTGCGGGCACATGAGATCACATGGGATCTCTGCCTAGTGAGTCAGTACTGACTGTATGTCAGCTCCCAGTCTACTCTAGTTGTAAAATATTACTTACAGTGTTGCATCAACAAAGTGGTTGTTTAAACTGATATTTTTTATTTATCAGTTGGGAAGGACGATTGATATTTTCATTGTCAGCTGCTGCTATTCTGATGAAATAACCCAAGGTGCAGTAATTTAACTTTTGATCCTCCATTTATATCCTTAGATTCTGGTACTGTTCTAGTATAGTGATTTTATTTCCACCTTTTCAGAGAAGTATTCCTACACATACCTTAAGTCCCCAGGAAGATCAGGTTCCAGTAGTTTCAGTACTTGTATTTATTTATTTTTTCCCAGGAATTTTAGCAGCATGGAAATCAGAGCTAAAACCATGGTTTCTTACTGGGGGGGTTCTGTAGCCTAACATAGAACTGAAAAATGTTGCTTTACAGATTCTGTAGCCTTCTTCTGAAGGATTGTTCATGCATTGCATTGATTGCAGCTTGCTTCCATTCTAAACAGCACATTTTGCACGCTTCAAATCCGTTTGCTGTTGTAAATTGCCCTTATACTGTGTCATCTTATTTTAGAGATTATACAGGCCGGTATTTGAACAGGGATCCTGATTTCAGTTGATCAGATAAGATTAGATGTACCAGTCCTTTCCTTGACTCTTTCCTTTTGCATCTGCACATAAAGGTTGATTGTAGGGTGACATAGCCTTTTTGTCATGCCGAGCATAGTGGAGACTTGGTTTCTGGTCCTTAGTGGGAAAAAAAGTAATTTATTTTTCATGTACTTTTTCCAGTATATATTCATGTCCTTTACGATACAGCCATCTCATGTGGAAGAAATTCATCTTTTAAATTGCACAAGATACTTTGTTTACTTGAGATAGAAAGCTTTTATGTATGTCAGTGGTAGATTTCTGGTAGTTTGAGCCGAGGTTCTATGAAGCTACTTGCTTATGTTGCGAATTCTTTGATCTAGGCCTGGTTTTATTATGTCCTGAAGAAACAGTCTTTTATGTGCTTGCAGTGTGCCAAAGGCAGTGATGCATTTTCTGGTGAACCACGTGAAAGACACTCTTCAGAGTGAGCTGGTGGGCCAGCTGTATAAATCCTTGCTGTTGGATGACCTTCTGACGGAATCTGAAGACATGGCGCAGCGCAGAAAAGAGGCAGCTGACATGCTGAAGGTATTTAAAAAAGAAAAAAATACAGAAGATCAGGGCCTTATGGGAATAGTTGATGAAGCTGAAACCATGTAAATGCTAGATTTTGTTTCTGATCACTTGCTCTTATTTAACTTTCCTCTATTGTGTTCAGTAGTTCTTTTCTGGGAAATTGATTACAGTCTTTTAACTATTCTTCCCATCTTTGCACAGCCTATGGGCCAATGGCTGGTGGATCTAGAGTTCCTTACAGTATAAGCAGAGGAAATGTTGAGACTCGGTTATCGTGACCACCGTGTACGTCTTTGTCAATGAATTTGGAACATACTGGTGTTTAAAAAAACCTCCTCATTTCTTCAGTATTTAGTTATGTGACATATCAGTCTGCTACAGCTGAAATGCTCCTTAGGATTGAACTATTTAGAAAAGAATGCCTCTCAGATAACAGTGCAGCTTCACTAAAGAAGCAGCAAGATGTGCTTCTCTCTTGTGAACAGCAGTTTGTTCAAACAGTGCACGTTTGAGAGATCAGATGCCCTGAGATACTGCTTACCCAAGATGCCTGTAGCAAGTTTAGTCTTTCCAACTGTGTGATAAAAGTCCTGAGTGAGGAGGGGAAGTGTCTTAAAACTGTGAACTTCATTAAACCAGACTCAACTCTGGATTTCTCCAGATTGGAATAATACTTCAGTTTTAGTATCAGTTGGTATTCTGAGCTGAAACCAAAACAGTTTAAATTTCTGAAGTTTAGCAGGCTAGACTGTAGTGACTGCGCCTAAATACAGAAGTAATGTAAGTGCAGTTTCCCCCTCTGTTTTATGGGGGATATTCAAAGCATTAAAATTGTGTACGGTGAAAAGATCTGCTCTTCTTGAGAATTTGTGTACGTATATACACATATGAAACATTAAGATAAGCATGTTACTGGGAACACTTGAGCATGTTAATGCTGCTCAGAACAATGGCAGTGAGTTCTTTTTGCTTATAACTAGAAATGCAGTTTTAAAATAACTCAATTCTCATCTCTCTAGAGAGACAATTTAGTTACGCCTTTGCTAAAGTCTTAGCACTATCTTCTGTTTTGTAGCAGTTCTCACTTGCATGATGTTTTGCAGATGCAAGGTTCCATAGTTGTTTATCAATGTCCTTGCAGGTTATTAACACTAATGAAAACGACTGGCTTCCATTAAGATAGCGACATCACGCTTTCTGACTGCCATCCTTGCTTCCTTCAGAAGTCTTCTCAGAAATACCAATTAACTCTGGTGTTTTTGTTTCTCTGTGCGCAGGCCTTGCAGCGAGCCAGTCAAATCATTGCAGAGATTCGGGAGACACATCTTTGGTGAAGACTGTACCAGCCACGCTATTTATATGCATTGGAGGTTACACTGACTTCAAAATTGCTAGGCATGGTATACGGAGTAGAATTTTTATTTATGAACTCTTATCTGTGTACTGCGACTGTGTAAATTTGCTCATGTAAAGACGGTTGGTTTGATTTGCAAACAGAAAAATATGCTGTATTTTGCAAAATAAGTCGTATTTAATCCACGTAATAAATGGCTCTAAATGTTTCCTTACCAGCTTTCTGGTGCGTATTAAAGCAGACCAAGTCTACTGTCTCAGTGACAGGCTCATTTGAACTTGGGGAAAAACATTGAAGTTCCAGTGCCTGACTTGCTAAACAGGTTGCCTGTGGTTAAGATGGACAGTGTAGTCTTGTGGCATAGTTTTAAGCTGCTTTTACAATAGAAGTTTAAATACTGTGAAGAGAAGAGAGCACCGAGTATTTTCTTTCATGACTATATTGCATGCACTATGACAGATGGAGGTGTCAATTTTATAGCACAGTAGAGATGTCTACCGTATTGCTACATGTGTTGTCCCCATTTCCTTCCGAATGTTAAAAACTGCAGACAAAATTCTGAGCTTCATTTAATGGAGTATCATGTTGGATGAATCAGCCTGGAGCTTGCGAACAAGTAACGGCCTACTGACAAGTGGGTGCCAAGTTGTTGACGTGCACTGGAGCTTGCGTAAGAATGTTGGGGGTTATAATCAGGTACAAGAACACCTTCCCCTTTTCCCCCTTGGGACCAAGCCCCTGGACCATCCAATAGTAAATTTGTTCTGGCACAACTGAAAAAGAAATAAAAATGGATTTCAAAACTGTTATGGGATAACAAGTGTTTTTTTCAAAAACAGATGAAGTTGGCCAGGGAGAAGGGGATCCCACAACTTACTACCAAACTTTGGAAGATAGGACAGTATGAAAGGACGCCTGTGAGGTTGGAATACTTATACTAGAGATCACAGTTACTTTTAAGGAAAATTGTACTGTAAGTAGGTTTGTTTTCTTTTTGAGGACAATCACTTTAGGAAACCTTAAGTTGGAAATTAAGTTGATGAGTTATTTTCTTCTGATTGTAATTCATGCAATCAAACACTGTTCACACAAACCTTTAAAGGGGTAAGCATTTTAATTTTTATGAATAAAAAGATTATTTAAATTCCAGCCAGCACACTTGCGTGTACTTTTCATAAAGATCTACTTTTTTGTATGAAGTAAAAAATGTCTACTGTGGTGTCGCTGATATTTTATCTTTCACACAACTTGCATGTGAAAAATGAGAGACAGCTGTTAACAGCCACGGTCTTCTTTTAGTATGTTGGGCCAGTACCGTCAGGTTTTTATTCCCCTATTCAGTTCCTCTCTCATTTCATCAATTAACAGAAACTGAATTCCTGTTGTAAGCTGCTAAAGATTAAACATTAAACTGTTAAGGTCTCAGTTTCCGACAAGATCTTTTAAAAAATTATTTTCACCACTGTAAACACAAGGAGTTAAGTTTCACGTGCACTTCTTTTTATTTTATGCGTTATCTGAAGTGATTCACACAGGACACAGAAATGCAATCTGTATTTTTAAACAGCCTACAAAGTCACGATGTTTATGTTGCGTGTAATGAATATAAAGGAAGTAATTGTAACTTCTCACTTCTTATTCAGGGATGGTGGTTCTCAGATGTAAGAAATGCGATTGTAATGAAGTGCAAGCCACTTCTCAAGTGAATTTTAGCCAACAGTGAAAGCTTTTAAGAATCTGGTCAAAAGCATTACGTTTGTAGTTGGAATTCCCCTGGCATCTCCTTCCCTTGTACTTCTGGCATCTAAGAAATGTTTCCAACAAAGTAGAACTGTCCCTAAGTGAATGGCTACCTATGTTTTAACTCCCAAATGTCAATCAGCAGTCTGTTGTCAAGGGATGTTCTGAATTACAAAGTTTTCAAGTGCTACATAAAGCAGATGAGTTCTATTTATTTAAGAACGTCTCGCAGTGATAACTGGCTCTGTAATGTCACGTGGAGTCTCCACAGTGTTCATCTGTTTGTTCTTTCTTGAAATGTTATGATTTTTTTATTTTTTTGCTCTACAAACATTTTTAATTTGGTGATGTTTTTCGGTGATGTTTGAGTGCCAAGAAACAAACCTGTCATCCTCAATGCAAATCTTGAAAAATCCATGCTGTACCAGCCCTGTTATTAAATAAACAGATACTATCCAAAATGAATGATCCCAGAAATAAAGTTTTGAACTCACTTTTAGTTCAGGTGGCAGGACTGTATGCCCTTAAAAGTTTGGAGGATAGCTAAGAACACTTGTACAGCGTTAAGTTTGCACTTGCCCTCCTGCAATTCATCATTTTTAGTTCTTATAACAGTTGCTGCAGTTGTGTAAGTAATTGTTTTCGAGCAATGGATCATCTGAAACAGAACTAAGTGCTGTTGTGGCTGCCACCATTAGAAGAAATACTGGGAAAACTGGTGAGAAGTCTCACTAGATTAGATTGATTGCTTACACATCTCTTACCGTCAACCTTATTTAATTTTAAACCTGAAATATTTCTGCCATCAATGATCAACTTTCAGCTTAGTTAAAAAAAAACCCAACTTCTATCCAGTGAAACAGTCACAGAGAGAACAACTTCTGTAGCCAAGTTTAGACAAGTAAATGTTTGGCATTAATACCTGACCTGTGTGTGGTAGTACTGTAAATAAAACACAGTACCTGTGTGAAAAGTTTGTCAATAAATTTTGTGAGTTCTTTAGTAGTCAGTTTCAAACTTCACTTGGTGGGTAAGGGGAGTGTCTGTCTGCTTCAAACTGTATGCTGAAGTAAAATGTAACAAAACAGAAGTGAAACTCATCTTTAACCTCAGCGGTATGGAGGACTAGCTATGAGAGACGCTAAGTTGGGCATACTGCAAACTCAGGTCCCTGCTTTATGGAATTGCAGCAGGGGAAACAACTTACCAGTCTGCTGTTTCTGTTTCTAAATTGCATTGAATTATTTCGAGTCTTTTTTTTCCTTCAGTTAAATCCTTCAGTTATGCAAGCAGACTACTAACCAGTGTTTTCTGCAGATACTGAAGTTCTCAAATGCATCTGTTGTTTTTAACAACAGTCAAACCCTGCATTTGGAGGTGAGAGGATTAGATGATTCTTTGAAGTTAAAAAAGAGTAGACCAGCTATGTATTGTTTTTATGTCCAAACAGCTGCATCTTTTAAACTGCTGAAGGTGTTTTTATGTTCAGATAGATAGTTCCTTTTTTATTTGCTGCACACCCTCTCACCTTCTACCTTGTTAACACCTTTACAAATTTAAGTGCTTCGTAAAAGCAGCCACCACGTACTGCTAGCTACCACAATATTCGAGTCCTTTGGTTTGTGTTGTCTCCCACTGCTGAGCAAATGTTTTTTTTCTTTTTGCACTGTTGTTCTTTTTAAATCTGACCCAAAAATACTGCTTTTCTTTCTATACTTGCAAATTGCACATTTGCACATGCAGTAAATACTTTAATGCTCTATTATTTCCACTTGTTCACCTCTGAACAAGCTCTGTCTCTGATTGATCACCTGAAGATACCCGATTTGGGGTATACGAGGAATAAGAACAGCCCAAGAAGGAATACTGGGTTTTTAAGTTAAGTTGTCTTTGATTCTTGGCCTAACTGCTGTAACACTCAGGTGCAACACCCTGTACAGGCTGTCTGTGAAATGCAGGGGTCGCATCTAGCCGCCTCTTGGAAAGAATCAGGGAAGGGTTTGGATTGCTAGGAGCTGGTTAAGAAGAAGCACAGAATAAAGCTCTTGGAGTTGATGGATCTCATTACAAACCTTGTATACAAAGAATTTAACTTTTTCAATTTTGTATTTGTAAAAACAAATAAAATCCTTTTAAAACTTGATGAAATTGGGTGCTAATGCTTTAAAAAATAAATTGAAACTTGAGGATATATGAGGATCTGTGGATACAAAAGGGAAAAAGGCAGGAGGAGAGTAGGTATGAAAAATGACTTACTCTACTCCTAGGAGTTTTATCTATAAACAGAAAGTAGCTGTTAAACACAGACTGGAGTTATTTGGAGGTTAATATGGGTGCACATGGGTGTATTTTGTTCTCAGGTGCATGTTTTTGTATTGCTGTAATGCTTCCGCCATGTAAGGAGCAAGGTAAATTCAAAAGCACACAAAGTAGACGATCTTCTAGGAAAGCAAATGTTTTGAAATTGCTTAGCTTCTCTCCCCCCTTTTCTATCCTTTTCCCATCAGAATTGTGTTTGTTTGTTTCTTTTGTCTTTGTATGCTTAGGATAGCTCTGATCATTACTGCAGCGTAAGGCAAAATTGCAAGAAACACAAACTGGTCTTGAGAACTAACAGGATATGTAGTTTTTTTTTTTTCTTTTCAAGGTAGGAATAACTCAAGTACTTTTTTTTCCCTTCATATAGCTATAGACTACACACAGTATTGTTATACAACAGCATATATTACAGATAGATAGTAAAATATATAGGATGTGGATATCTCATTAAGCGAGTAAGTGGGATCTTTCTTAGACTGAAAATAACACTAACTCCACATAGTGAAGCACTACCATGTTACAGTTTAATCTGAAAGATAAACCCTGGTGTATAAGCAGTAAGTCACTATGACTTGTTATTTACTGAAATCCTGATTGACAATGCAGATAAAACCACCACCAAGTTGATCAAGTAAAAACAAAAAACACCACCTCCCCCCCCCAAAGATACAGAATATAGGGGTCCTTGAGAAGTGTTAGAATTTCTTGTAGTTATTTATTTCCCAATTCTTATGTATTAGATGGTTTTGAAGCAGCTGAAATACTATGACTTATTCCAACAACATAAGAGATAATGATTAAATACCACTATCTAGACAGCTGAGTTTAGGGTCACTCTCCTTGCAGCTGCTATGATTGTGAAACTATAAGATGATACAGTTTCACAAACTAGGAAAGCATTTCCCTCCAGCAAGGATTAACCTAATCCTTGCAAACTACACTGCAGTCAATGCCCAAAGCAATCACTTTATAAATCCAAGAGGACTTCACACTTGTTTCCACTGTGGAAGGAAGGAAGAGTCCCTTCAGAAACAAACAAAAACAACACAAAAGTTTGAGCCAGTCTGCTATGTTACTGTAATTAGCAGAACTGGTTAACTATGTTATTTTAGTATCAACTTTTACTGCTAATATTTTTGGTAACCACATGTAGCTTTGTGTTGGTTAGGTGACAGGACTGAATAATGTGGGACCAATGTTCCGTAAGCAACACCACCACGGGAAGGGAAAAGTTTGAAGACAGCAAGGCACTGTACAGATTTTAGGTGTGTAAGCAGTAGCAGTGTCTAGCAGTGGAGGTGTTTTTTTCAGAACAATAAATAAAACACCACTGCCTTTAAATGTAATGTTGTTCTACCTACTCCCTGAAGTACATCCTCACCTTCGTGCTGGCCTTACAAGGGAGCTGGGAAGCCGTGATCCCAAATGTTAGCAAGGCCATAAGCACTAGGATGATTTTCTGCTCTGTAACGAAAAGGTGCTGCTTTTGCATGTTGCTCTATCTGAAGAGTTGGATTTTAACTGCAAAAACACCTATCAATCAATCATCTATCTATCTCCCCTTCCTTTTCAAGAAGGGAATCTGCTCTGTATTATCACATTAAAGCTGCAAAGCTCATATGCAGTATGCTCCCATGCATAACCAATAAGCAGTGTCAGTACTTAACTGTTTCACTTATTTATTGTGAATCTTCTGCAGCTTGCTTTAAATCAAACCTGTTAAGAAAAAAATACAAAAAACTGTTGACAGTAGGTTGTTTGTCCTTACCCACTTATCCTGATTTTCTATGTTAGGATGAAGTCAAAAATCAACAGCAGCATTCATCCTCACTTAGTTAGAAGGACAGGTTTCAAGTATCCCTTTGCTCATCTTGCTGTGAATTATTCTGTAGCATATCTGGTGACTGCTGCCCCTCCCACCTACAACACAGTACTTGGAAGAGAGTCTCCATCTTGGCCCCTTGAAATGGATCTTTTCATCTTCTCGTGCATCTTCTTTTGCATGGTGCTTGAAAAGTCTCTTCATCAGTATAACTAACTTCTAAGAGTTGCATGTGACAGTGTTCCAGTTCTGTACTTCAGTGGTACCTGTTTCCAAAGCAATTCCAAACACTCGTTTTTGGTGTTTTAGATCTGTATCTTGTTTCTTAGTGGAGAGAGCGTGTCACATGAATCTGTGTACTCTTCACAGGTAACAGCTGATACTGACAGCCACTGCATTAACTTTGAAAGGAGTAAGTTAAGAAAAAGCCCAGCTGTAACAAATTATAATACATAACTGTAGTGGAGTTAAAAAATCCAGTGTAGGTGCAACTGCCATAATACAGTGTGCAGCTTTTCCTGCTATATGCAATTTGTGGCCTACATGAAGTGTGATCATCGTGAAGGAATGAGACGTACAGCAGATGGGGAAAAAATCTGGCATGGATTTCTATTACTTTCTGGTTCAGTGATTCACTTCCAGAGCTAAAACATGAAATCATACATGTTTAGAATCTCAGCTGCCTTTATTTGAACCCTGTTGATGTATTCTGAAAACTGAAACTATGCTATTAGGCAGTCTGTGAGCTGCGTAGAAATGCACAGTATAGAAACGTCTTCAATTACATTCTTCAAGCAACAGAGTTGAAGTGGTATCTATCTCATTTTAGGAAGATATTCTTCTTGTCACAATTGCAGCCACTTTATGATGTAGTAGTTTTTCTTTCCAATCCTAAGCAATGATACTCCATTCTTGAGAATATGCTGTCCAAGAATAAGAACAGTCTCAGGATTGGTTACGCGAATCCCATTTACTGAAACTCCACCATCTGTAATTTTCTGGTACCTTAAAAAAAAAAAACAAAAACAAAAACAATGGGTAATGGTAAGAGGAAAATATCTGTTGCTGGTAAGTACTGAAAGATCAGTTAAGAGCTATTTCAGATGTTTCTTTGGTTTAATTCGTAACTGAATAAATTTTAAGTCTTGTGCACACCCACTCCTCCTGAGAGGGATAAGGGAATACAATCTGTTGGTGTCTTTCTCAGCTGTATACTTTAGAGCTATGATACATGACACTGCATTATCCTACATTTTCTCTTCAAAATGCAATGAGGCCTCCCATCTCAGCCTGGTCTAGTGGTTGGCGACCCTGCACACAGCAGGGGGGTTGAAACTAGATGATCATTATGGTCCTTTTCAATCCAGGCCATTCTATGACTGTATAGTATGTAGGTAACTAACACACTACTATCTGTTTTAGTTATTCTGACCTTTTGTTAAACTGAGCACACCACTTCCACCCATTTAAGTGAGGTATTATTGAAGAGTGGGGCTGACAGCATACCCGCTAGGTCCATGTGGAATGGCATTTGCTTTGCGACACAGGTCAAGCAGAGTCATTCCAGGTTCAAGTATCAATTCAGCAGAAGGAGCCTGTCTAAAGAGTTCCTGTAACTCCTGGTCAGACATAGCTTCCAGTGCCTCCACACTGCTGTGATAAAGGGCTTTGGTGCACCTGTGAGAACAAAAATCATTCATAATCAGTTCCAGTCTCATCTTTGGACAAAGCACAGTTCAACTGAACAGATTCCCCTCCCCACTTTCTTCTGATACTCTGCACAGTAACAGAAGGAGTTAGGAGCTACCCTTCCCACTCTGAATTTTTGTGGTTATTTTTTGGACTCCGCTCTCTTGCAATTTTAATATAGTTTATGTATCTCTTCAGTCTAGAGCACTGCTATATATTTCTCTTAATAGCTAAGCCTCAGCTAATTCCATTGAAACACTCCCTGAAAAGCTATACATCGCTAAACTACCACTGGATATATCTGAAAGAGAACCGCTCAACAAACCGAACTTCACCTCTTAGCAGACTCCAGCCCCTCTCTGCCATGAACAAGTTTCGTTACTTCTGCAGCAAGTCGCTTCTGAGGGCCCCATTTTTCAGGCTCTCTGGCATGCATTTCCATGATGTGGTCAATCTCCTCAAGAGGAAGAAAGGTGAAGAGTTTCAGGTATCTATGAGCAGGGAAAAAAAATTTCTTTTGTCTATAAAACCATCACTGCAGATTTCCTGTCCTTGTCATTCAAAGTTCATTAGCTTCACTAAGATGATTCTTATTTCTTTAAGAAATCCATGTTGTAGCTATTCTTTCAAACAACTCTTTGTTTTTGTGCACATACTTAAACTTAGAATGATAACTCATGTTTTATTTACTGTTTTATTAAGGGTAATGCCTACAGAAATAAAACAGTGCCAAAAGCTTTTATGAAGCTGCAATCAGGAATTTACTTTTCTAATGAAATGTACTTTACAGTATGCACTGCAATTGTGTGTCTACTCAGGAGGTTCTAACTTATATCCTTAGTAGTTACACAATATATTAATGCAAAGCAATGCTGCTGTGCTGATCACCAGACAGAATTACACTGTGCGTTGATGACTGAGGAAGATTATTTAGGATAATCAACAATTTAAAGGTGTATACAAGTATACTCTTTACAACAAGGATTATTTAAATGGGCATGTAGCCGTGTGGAATTCAGTGTATTAACACAAGTACTTCCATGATTACAAAGCCTGAAAGCATGAAACATTTTAATGTTAAATATCCACACAGCCTTTTTTCAGTCTGAAAAGTGCTGTGGATGCAGAACCTCCATATAAGAATCAAGCCACGCTATGAGAGATGTTTGTACCGCAGTTACACTATTAAACCTTAGCCTAGGGTGCTGATTACTACTCGCTTTGAGAATGCTCAAGCAATTAGCAATTTGACCAGGTATGTGAACTTTGTTGGTTCTGTTTTGCTCCTCTGCCTTTGTTTTTACTTTCAACAATGACTTAAAATTGAATTCTGAAAACCTCTGCCTTGTAGATAAACTTACATTGCCTGCCATGGACTTAAAACAGCGTTGTTTTCTCTTTTTAATTGTGCTACTGCTGCAGTGTAACTGTCTACTACGTGTGTCTTTATGTAGGCCAGTGGTGTCCCAAGTGGGGTACAATCACCCCAGAGACTATGCAAGATGATCCACTATGTGGATATAGATATGTATGCATGTAGTGGGAGTACGTGCTTAAAAAGTTGTTTGTTCTTTTGTTCTGATTTTAAACTAAATAGGAGTGCACGACCAAAAAGTTTTGGAGACCACTGGTCCAGATAGTCAGTAATCATAAACAGGAATGTCCTAATGACTTCCACACAAGACACCATTTTAGTTTGCTTAAGGACAAACGGTTATTCATGTGATGCAATTCTAGATGCTGAACTCTGTAACAAGATAAGTAACCTACAATCAGAATGTGGCATTTCTGGGTACTTCACAGTACCCAGAAAACTTCAGGTACTTAACATCAATTAATATCTATCAAATTGCAGTTGATTATTACAGGAGAGATTCTGTCTGATAGCATGACATTACAGTACTGAAATTAACATGCATCATAAGAACTGTTTCTGCCCATGGGGTGAATACACAAGTGCCACACCTTACTCCTTTGGTCATACCCAAACAAATTTATGGTGCACACAGCAGATGGAAACAGGTTCTGCTATCCTATGTACCTATGCCTCAGTCACAAGTGTTAACTAGCATATAGTTATAATTAATGCCTAGATCTACATGGAACTGTTGGAAGTGATGCTATCTACTTGCCTTGCACATACCTGCACGCAACAATTACAGAGTAGCATTAGGATGTGGTTTCATAAACAAAACCAAGAAAACAGATGAAGAAAAACTACTTACTTCTCAACTATGTCATCCTGTTGTCTAACGAAGAACTGATACAGCTCAAATGGAGAAGTCTTATCTCTGTTTAGCCAAACTGCGTTGCCAGCAGTCTTTCCCAGTTTATCTCCAGTAGTACTGGTAATAAGAGGCACAGTAATTCCAAACACATCTGTCCCTGTCATCCTGTGAGGATTAGAGAAGATGAAAAATCACGTTTTGGTCATCTTTAAGACAACTCAGGCATCCTGTAAGCTGTAAAGCAAGCATGCTCACAGCTGCATGACAAGTAATTCAGAAGAGTGCTTTAGGAAAAAAAAATGGACTTAATTTTTTAAGTTCTTTGTGCAATGAAGTTTAAGTATGTAAAACAGCTTTGTGAGCAGCAGCACTAGCAAGTTAATGTGACCTGTACCTTCTGTCTTCTGCTCCGAATAGTAACTGAGGCTGCCTGTGGGTTAGGATACCTATAGTGTTTTTTCTGTTCTGAGTGTCAAGCACACACACAAGGCCAAACTACGCCACCTACTCCCAGCAGTGCCTACATATCTCAGAATTATGCGAGACTGGCACCTAACTTGGGGATAAGCAAAGGCTCAGCAGCAGCTTTCACTGTGTTTCTGGGGGAAGCACTGCAACCATCTCTAGGCACATACTACACCTCCACTCAGGTGTGATTACACCTTGATAGTATTTGGCAGCAGCAGATCTGTTTGCAAGCTGTCATTCAGGATATTTAAATCACAGAGTTGTCAAGGTTGGAAAAGACCTCTAAGATTATTTAAGTCAACACCAACCCATCCCCACCATGCCCACTGACCACATTCCTCCGTGCCACAACCACACAGTTACTGAACATCTCCAGGGACAGTAACTCCACCACCTCCCTGGGCAGTCTGTGCCAATACATCACTACTCTTCCTGAGAATAAATGTTTCCTAATATTCAACCTGAACCTCCTCTGGCACAACTTCAGGCCATTCCCATCCTATCACTGTTACCTGGGAGAAGAAGCCAACCCCCACCACACCACAATCTCCTTTCAGGTAGAGAGCAATGAGGTGTCCCCTGAGTTCCTCTTCTCCAGACTGAACGATCTCAGTTCCCTCTGCCACTCCCCACAAGCCCTGTGCCCCAGACCCCTCACAGCTTCACTGCTCTTCTCTGGACACGCTCCAGGGCATCAATGTCTTTCTTGCAGTGAAGGGCCCAGAACTGAACACAGCACTCGAGATGCGGCCCTACCAGTGCTGAGTACAGAGAGACGACCACCTCCCCACTTCCGCTGGCTGCGCTATTTCTGATCCAAGCCAGGATGCCGCCGGCCCTATCGCCCACCCGGGAACCCCGCAGGTCCCCGAGCACGGCCACTCGCCATCGCAGCCCCGCGCCCCGTCCCCACGTACTTGGTGACAAGCTCGTATCCGGACATGATGTTGCCCATCTGGTCGGCGCCGCCCAGCTGCACGCGGCAGCCGTGGTGCCGGTGGAGGTGCAAGAAGTCGTACGCCTGCAGCGCGGGGTAAAGGAACTCGGCCAAGCTCATGCCCTCGGCGCTGCGCAGCCGCGCCTGGCAGGCCTGCCGGCTCAGCAGCGTGCCCATGCGGAGGCGGCCGCCGGCGCCGCACAGGAAGTCGAGCAGCGGTTCGCGGCCCAGCCACCACGCGTTGTCCAGCAGCTCGGCCCGACCCAGGGGCCGCCCTCCGCCCGCCGCCCAGAACAGCGCGCGGTGGTTCTCCAGCAGCCGCCCCAACCCCTCGCGCAGCCCCCGCGCGTGGGCCCGCACCCTCTCGGCCTCCAGCGGCTCCCGCGCGCGCTCGCGCCCGCTGGGGTCGCCCAGCCGCGCCGTTGCGCCGCCCACCACGGCCAGGACGGTGTGTCCTGCGCGCTGGAAGTGCAGCAGCGCCATGACGGCCGGCAGGTGCCCGACGTGCAGCGAGTCCGCCGTCGGGTCGAAACCGCAGTAAACGGCGACGGGCGGGCGGCCCGGCTCCAGCAGCGCTTCCAACTGTTCGTCCGCGCCCTGCGCCGGGAACACCTCCTGGAAAAGGCCGCGCTCGCACTGCGCCGCCAGCAGCCCCTTGGCGCCGCGGGCCCGCTGCGGCCGCTCGTGGACGTGCCGCGTTCCGGGCTGCCGGGCCCGCCGCAGAGCGCCCCACAACCCCGCCGCGCGGCAGCAGCACCGCGACAGCGTGGGCGCCGCCATCTTGTGCGGGGCACGCTGCGCAGCGGCGGGGCGGAGCCGGGGTCGGGCCCGGGGCGGAGGGGCGCCGCGTTACTGCCCGCCCCAGCCGTGCGGCGACGCTGAGAGGTCAGCAGCCCGCGTGGAAGCGTTGTGGGTCTGTGTGCGGTGTGGTTGTGTTTCCCACGATAATGAAGAAAATGAGCACAGAAATAACGATGCGTTGGCTCATCCTTCATTTTTCCCCCAACCTGTCATCCCCAAGTGGCAGGATTTCAGATGTTTTCAGTCTAAAGTACTTGCCTTGTAAATCGGGTCTTCAGTTTTGAGTAAGTCATTTGGCGGAACTTATAACAGGTGGCTGAATTAGTAAGATTGCAACGCTAGAACTTTAAAACTCACACTAGAATTTGTGAAGCTTCTAAATCAGAGCCTGCTGAAAGCACCATTTTGGTTTAAGCTTAGGAAGTGTGAGATAGATGAGCGGGCGGTGAGGTGGGTTGAGGACTGGCTGACTGGCAGAGCTCAGAGGGTTGGCATCGGTGCAGTCTGGTTGGAAGCCTGTAACTAGCAGTGTTCCCCAGGCAAAGGTACTGGGTCCGGTCTTGTTCAGTATCCCTTCATCAGTGACCTCGATGAAGGGATGGAGTCCACCCTCAGCAAGATTGCTAATGATACAAACCTGGGAGGAGTGGCTGACGTACCAGGATGCTGTGCTGTTGTTCTGCAAGCCCCAGACAAAATGGAGACTTGAGAAGAAAAGAACCTTATGAGATTCAGCAAGAGCAGCCGTAGAGTCCTATGCCGGAGGAGCAATAACTGCACACATCAATGCAGATTAGGGGCCGACCTGCTGGAAAGAGCTCTGCAGAGAAGGACCTTGGTGTCCTGGTGGACAACAGGTTGGCCACGAGCCCGCAATGTGGCCTTGTGGTCCAGAAGGCCAATGGTATCCTGGGGTGCATTAAAAAGAGCATGGCCAGCAGGTCAAGAGAGGCGATCCCTCTACTCTGCCCTGGTGAGGTCACATCTGATGTACTGTGCCCAGTTCTGGACTCCTCCATTAAAAAAAGATACTGATAATCTAGAGAGAGCCCAGTGGAAGGTCACAAAGATGATTCAGGGCCTGGAGCATCTCCCTTATGAGGATGAGCTGAGAGCCCTGGGGCTGTTCAGCCTGGAGAAGATATGGCTGAGGGGGAATCTTATCAATGTTTATAAATATCTAATGGATGGGGATCAAGTGGATGGGGACAGGCTCTTTTCAGTGGTGTGTGGTGACAAGAACAAGAGGCAATGGGCAAAAACAGAAGCACAGGAAGTTCCATGTGAACAGGAGGAAATACTTCTTTACTGTGAGAGTGACAGCACTGGAACAGGCTGCCCAGAGAGACTGTGGAGTCTCCTTCTCTGGAGATATTCAAGACCCACCTGGCCACTTTGCTGCATAACCTACTATAGGGAACCTGCTTTAGCATGGGTAGGACTTGATGATCTCCATAGGTCCTTTCCAACCACAACAATTCTGTGATTCTGGTGATTTAACAGGAAATTGGATTCAGCATCTTTGAACGTATTCTACTTGCCTGTTAACTTCCTTCTTCTTTCCCGTTGCATTCTTGAAATAAATCAATGCTGTTGGTATAGCAGCGCAAAGAGAACAGCTTGCACAAGTCACATGGCGCTTAAGGGAACTTCAACACCAACAAAAACAACATGCTTGTTTTTTCTAGCACTTTCCAGAACTGTTCACTCCTCCTTTTACTTCATGATTCATTTTAGAAAAGTAGTGTAAAAGACACTGAAAAAAACATTGGGAATCCTGGTTAGTATGGCTTGATGTTTTAATAGTGCACTGTAGTAGTAGGAAGTCAGTAGTAGTTAAACGGTGTGAGCAGCAAGACTGGGTATAAGAAATTATATTCACCCTTTTGATGATTTCGTGAGATATTACATAGCTTTTACAACAAGCCCTTCCAAATTGGACAATCCTTCTATGTATATTGACTACATAGATAAGCATTGTCAGACTGTATTTCAGAAGTGAACAAACATCCTAAAATAGGAGATATTCAGATTGTCCAATCCCCCCTGAGTTAACACAGCCTGGGGAAGATGTTTTATTAGAGGCTTGAACAGTGCAATAACAATTCAGATAAAAATCTATCTTTTAATCCATCATTTTAAGTCAGGAGGGGAGTATTTTTATGTGTGTAGCAGTGGCAGATCAGCTTCTGGTTGCTGTGGTCACCTCTGATTTACCAAACTGACCTCAGCATGGCACACACATATTGACAGAGCGGTTCCAGGGTGGTTCTAAGGGGGAGACAAAGAGTTTATAGAACTCTGTGACTCACGGGAGAGAAGGAAGATGTTTTTAAGCATTCGTTTTGCTGTTCATAAGTCACTGCCTTGAAGACTTCTTGCAAACAGGCTTGCGGGTAAGTGAAATATGGAATTAATCCATTCTATCGCATTGGGGGAGAAACATGATGGAAAAAAGAGCAGATTTGGTGGAAAACGGTGCAAAACAAAAGAAGGTGGATTGCATGCCTGGACACAAGCACGTAATGCTTGTGCTAACTATTTAAGAAAAAGTGCTGTGAAGTACTTTATGTCACTAGGTTGATAGTTGTATACTTTACAGGGATGGTACATGTTTGTTTTTTTTCCTGAAGTCTTACTGGTGAAAAGAAGGGGGTTGGCAATACAAGATGCTAGACCTATGTCCTGCAGATTCTACTTCTGCAACAGTGCTGCTGAATATTCAGAAGACAGAATTATACAAAAATAGTTGGCTTTGAGGTCTGTACGTAGTCAGATCCCGTAACTGGTTATAGCTGAAAAGACGGAAGAATAGTTCAGCAAGTTTCTCAGGTTATTGATTCCTGTTATCTCTCTTACTCATTGATACCCAAATAACTAATCAGCATCCTTCATGATTCATTTCCTATTTCAAGTCTTTCCTGTGAATTTCTTCTTTCCTTAAATGGAGATACACAAATCCTTGAAGAGGCTGGGCTTGAGTCTCCTGCACTGGCTGTATGTTATTCTAAGTTATGCCACTTAAATTTAGTATACTTTCACTAATCATCATAGTATTTGGTTTTCCTGATTTTGTTCCTTACATTGCAAGTAAGTGAAATTTTGCTGAAAATAGTGAGACTGATATTAGGCAGTACAGATAGCTGATACACAATCTTCTGGCATATCTGTCAGTATGTCTGTCTTAATTTTACTAATACAAATTTTATGACAATAGCTACTTTTTTTCCAAGACTATTTGATTAACTTCTATTTATATTGTTTCTTTCCTCAGGTCCCTTGGTTCCTCTCCTGAAGAAAGGTGTGCAGCTCAGCTCTACAAATGGAAAATTCACAAAGTGAATCACAAAAAGCTGTGAATTACCAAAGTTTATAAACCAAACACTTGTCCTCTCACCCTCTGAGCCTCTGTTTCTCTTCTTTTCACCAAAGGTTGTGTTTTGTTGATCCCAGCTCCTTCAAGGAGGTGACAGGTGGTGCAGGAGGTTGGTGCCATGTGCCTAATGGTTCGTCTGTTGTGCCTCCGTGCATCTTTTAGTTTCCCTCTGCTCTTCCGTGCTTCCTACTGGCCCTGTCCTGGCATGGGTTGTCTGTGGGCTGCCGTCCCTCGGGGGTGATTTTGTCCCAGTATGGGTCTGTTGTGGCCACAGCCGCACAGTTGAGATTTTAAACAATTGTATACATAGATTCTAATATCTCTTGTTATAAATTAAAGCTTTTTGAGGTTTGGAAGCTCCGTAAATGTCTGCTTCCTGCTGTGAGTATCCTTTGAATAATGGTGGTGGTTGTTTGAAGCTGCACTTGTTACTTCTTTCTCCTGTTTTGCTAGTCTGTAGTAGACCAACTGTCAGGGTATTAATCTCCCTATTTTTTCAGCGCTTAACAAACTTAGGGGCTTTCCAGAGATCTACCTCTTACCCCTTTAATGCTTAGTGTCATCTTACAAGCTTAAAAATGTTAGTGAAACATTAGAGAATGAGACTAGTGAGGGGAAAAGTGCAGCTTGGGTAAGTGTATTCCATGTCATTTTACATTTATTAGTGGGAAAAAAAATGGCCACTCGTGGATTTCACACTTAATATTAATCCCACATGTATTTTTTTTCTTTATTCAGGACAAGTGTCCCAAGTAAATTACTGGCTAAATTTTGAAATTAATATGGAAGAAAAGCCCACAAATAACTATCTGATGAAACCTGTTAAAGCCATCTTTACAGAAAGCTATGTTGTTGCAGTGATATTTGTTCCAACAATATGCAGTCAAAGAAAGATGCAGATACTTAATTCAAATAGAAGATTGTCTTCTGATGGTGGTCAAATCCAAATTTCATCTATATTTGTTGGAAAAGTTACTGAGGATATTTTCGAGTATTTTAACTTGAGACACAAGAAAGGTATCTCAAAATACAAGGAAAATCTTACTACAGCAATGAATTGTTTTAAATCTCTGGCAAGTTGAAAAGATGAAAAAAATAATAATGTTAGAAAAAAAAGAAGAAATACTCTGGAAATAATAATCCTAACTACACCCATGTGTTACAGCTCTGCAATTTGTTAGCATCCAGAAGTGGTAAGTAATTAATTTCAGTAAATTTAGCTCAATAAGTTACACAATGTAGAAAAATCCTATACAGACGTTATTGTATTCCTGGGGATGTGATATACTGAAGAAAACTTTGATTGCATTGCATTCTGTCAACTAATTCATGAAAGTTTGCATATGTAGCCAATTTTAGTATCACAGTGGTATTTCCTATGTTATAAAATTAATTCATGTTGTATTATTGTAGCTTACAGTACTCATTCATATTATCTGAAGAAGTCTGATAGTACAAACTGGGCCTCCTGAGGCCAATTGCGTGAAGCTTTGGTTGGGGCCAGTTTGTCTGTGATATCAAATGTTGCACAGTCAGTTCTAACGGAGTTTATTTTGGCAAGATTTCCTATTTTTGCATTAAAGATTTGTGAAAATGAAGAAGCACTGTTCCCTCAATGCTTATAGGAAGGAGCAGAGCCATTCTCAAGAGGCCCCTCTGCAAACAGGAGACCTCCTGAGGACACTGTCCTCTTGCTTCTTCACAAGTTGGGAACCATGGACTCTCTGGGCTCTGAGTTCCTTCAGGTCTATGCAGCGTTATGTTAAAGCGTGTGGTTTTGTTAGCTACGTGTTTTTCAAAACTTTATGTATTTGTTTAATTTAACTAATACTGCACCATAGATCCATGCTAGGCCGGGAGTCAGTTTCTGCCTTCTTCTGCCTCAAGAGTCCCAAGAGACCTCTGAGCTGCTTTCCCACTGTCTTTGTGAGAAGCGAGCTCCTCCTGCCACATCAGTCCAGGGGTGCAACTAATTCTTCAATCCATTTAATTCACAACCTGCTCCTGTCTTCATCTACAGGGACTTCAGAAATGGAGTTATGTGGGTGACCCATCCAGCTGGGCTGGCTGCAGTCTCCCAGCCATTACTCAGGCAGTCCCATCAGCATCGTGTCCTCACCAGCTCCCATGGATTGCCAGAAGATGTTGAGGGGTCTTCTAAAAGAAGCTGCAGGTGAAACCTCTGCCTGCAAGCAGAATCTGCTCACGTGAAAAGAACTTCATCTCTTTCTATCCACAAAGTTGATATCTGAAAAAACCTTTGCTTTTACTTGGGCCAAGAGGAGCTAAGGAAATTTACTAAAAAGAATTAGTACTTCTCTAGTTTCTAGTTTTCCATTCCCCCAAGAGACCATTTTTTGGAGTATTGTTACTTTTTGTGGGAGTGGAGATGTAAGGAAATATCCTGGGGTATACATGTCATTCAGTGTGCCTGTACCTTGAGGAAGGTCCTGTTCAGATGCAGAAAGTGATTTTTAAACTCTCTTTGAGCTGCAACAGGGGAAAGCTTGGTAGCCTCAGCAGTGGGAAAGGTCAGTGATTTTGGTACTTCCATGCAAGACTACTAGATAGTTCAATCAGAATGGACTACAGAAGGCAGAAAGCTACAAAGACTGGAGTAAATATATTGATTAGCCTAACACCTCCTGAGCCTTTTTGTTAGCAGTTACTTGGTTTGATATTTTCTGGAGGGCACTTAAAAACAGCTCAGTCCCAACAGCTGATTTTTTTCATTTCTTTGATCCAGCAGTCGTGGCTGAAAACATCAGACCTTTTGTCCATCAGGTTTGTTGTAATATCACTGTGTTGTATGAATTTGTAACTGTGATGTTGTGTCTGTTTCTTCTAGACAGCAGTAATGGAGCGGGACTGTGATTTACAAGGAAGACAACTTTGTGTGTAAAAGCTCGTGTGGCCTAAGAACTACTCAGGGTTTTTAAATATGAAGAGATACTGCTGAGGATCATAACTTGCACTTACTGATTCTCTCCCTATCAAAAAGTGATCTAAAATAGTACTTGAAAGATTGTTACAGAATAAGTTACCAGGTACAAAAAAGTTTTCAAAAGACCATTTATAGCTGTAAGAAATACACTTTAAATTTACTAGGCTTGTGTTTGTACATATAAATGAGCAAGCTAGTTTTCATTATATCAGTAGTTCTTCATGTTTACTATCTTCAGAAACAAGCTAGTAAAGTTACAGTAATATAAAACAATTTTCTGGAAAAAGAAAAAAAGTTTGTATTCCTGACCTCTGTTCCAGAACATTATGATGATAGATTATTTAATATATTCTTAGCAGTTAGAAGAGGTGAAGTCCGTCCCACATTTGCTAAAACTCTAAGTAACAAAACAGGGTTCTTACATGACATTATTGCTATGACTGTATTAAAATTCCAAGCTTATTTTTATTTTGCATCTCTCCAGAATGAACTGAGAATAGTGACTCAACTAAGAAAATGTAGTGATGTAGTGAACGTTTTTTTTATACCTTTTCAATGTCTCTGTGTTTATCAGCCTCCTTGTGTATGATTCATTTTTAATAATCAAGTTTTCCTGTGATAATTGTTTATAAGCATTATTTTTCATATTCAAAGGAACTTTATATTTCTGGAAACAAGGACAAATGATACTTGTGGGCAAAAAAGACTTCATCGTTTTCTGAAACTTCGCATATCATACTGATGAATGATTAGGATCCACAGTCAGTCATTTTGAAATGGAGATCTGCGTAAGTGTTCCCAAACATCAGTCAAAATTTAGAATCACTCAGGAACTCTCACTGAAGATTTAACAGCCTTTAGGAGTTGGATTAGGCTGTAAATAACTGAAGCTGCAAGAAGAAAATTCCCTTTTTGTTTCTGGCCATAGGATGCCCTGGGCTACGGTGGATATCCAAAAGGGGAAGCAAATAGTTTGTTTTCCAAGAAGGCAGATGTTGATTTCGACCAGTGTGCAATTGTGTATGCAGAAGCTAATGCAATTATTATGAGGTAGGAACTCATTAAATATTTAAAGAAATTTAAACAAAGAAAGTCTTGGTGCTGCGTTTATCTCTCTAACTCGTCTAACATGGGAATTTCCAGTGCCCAGAGAGAAGCGATGTTACATAGCATGGAAATAAATTTAGTCTCCTAAGGCACTGGGGGCAGTTGTTTGTCAGAGATCTGGGTCTGTGTGTTCTTACACCCAGCAAACTTATGTGGCAGTGTCTCACAGCTTCCTACTAGTCCCGTGTCTCTGACCTCATGTAAGCCCAGTTTCCACATGCAGTCATGGGCAGGGGTCTTCATGTGTGCTGGAGGCAGGAGTAGCCAGCACAGAGCTGAGGCTTCTGTGTGGGCTCTGATGTTATGGAGCCATTAGAAATGCAGGGCGTCAAAGCTGGGTGGTTAGCTTAGACTACTCCCTTTGATACACACAGAGTGAATGTCATGTGGCTTCCTACCTGTGGGAAATTTCTCTACATACTGACGTTGCAAATATCTGTGTTTATGATCTTAACTGACTGCTTCTCTTGACTGAACATGGGAGCTGTCACCTACTCCCATATTCAGGTGGTCATGGTTTGATGGTGAAATGATCCCTAAATACATACTACATTAACAAGAGTATTTGTCTTTATGGTGCTGTGAGTACATAAACAGTAAGTAGATCCATCTCCTGAGCTGGCAAGCTCATGGTGCATACTGTAAGTATTGACTTGTCATAGGCTTTCAGTCACTTACTCTCCTGTCTCAGCTAGTGATAAAAGACAAAAGAGAAAAGAATCCACTCTAGATTCCAAGAGAAATAATTCTCTCCCAGCACACACCCCTCTTTTGTAATTATGATAATTTTGCATTTTTTCAGTCTTGAGAGAGACCTGAGTAATGCTGAACTTCATCACCACGTGTAACCCTTGCAGTGACTGTATGAAACTGATGACTCAAAGGAGATGACAGAAGTCATTTTTCTAAAGCGAGATGGAAATAAATGTGGGTGATATTAGATATGGTTAAAAGCTATGTGCTGTGGTTCAAAGCTTGGTGTTCCTTTGTCCCTTTTCTGAGGATATCTTCGTAAAGCCGTGCACTTTCCCTTGAGAGAAGTTTGCACACTCTTCACTTTTTCAGGCTGGGCCCTGTGTGCCACGTTTGAGCTTGTTTGCACTGCAGAGTTGACTGCCAAGGAAACAATGCTTCTCACAGGAGTATGCATGGGAAAGGTTGCTGCTCCCACAGTAGAAGGGAAGAGGATTTGATGAAAGGTAGTGCTTACAAGCCATTCTTCATCATCAGCGGGTAGGGAAGGTCCTGGGGTAACAAACCAAGGCATACAGACTTTAAATGGAGCTTCATTTCCTTGCCAATATGAAGCGCAGTTTCAGACGAATGAAGGAGGACCACCCTGTCTTCCTGCCTCCCAGATCAGGCTCTGCTCTCTTGTCCACTACCAGAGGGTCGATGTTACCCATAGCAGTTCTTCCCTCTTTGTGAAGACATGCTCAGCTAAAGGTTTGTACAGCTCCCTAGAAATCCAGGGTCTACATGCTTGTCTGTCTCACCATCTAAATATCCTGGCAGTGACAGCTCAGACTTTTGAGATTGTGGTAAGGACTTTATTTATAGTTATAATCAAAATCTTCATCATCTAAGGACATTATTTTCCAATAGAAAAGTAATGCACTGTTTCAAGTAGTCAAACAAACTTGTTGCAGGAAATCTAAGTTTGGATTTATACTGGCCTTCAAGTGTTTCATATCTTTGAGTCTACATGAACACAACTGTATCTAATGAATGGAGTGCCCTGGGACTAGTACTGGCTTTCATGGAGTCTTGCAATTCTTGCAGAGTGGTCTCCATGGATAATATGTGCACAGAAACCTCTGTGGAACTAAGACTTAACTGTATTTATGTCCCTGTCTGCTAAGTGCATGCCTGTCATTCTGGCAGAGATGGAGCAAAAACTTGTGTAGGAGAAATCTGTAAAGAACGCTGCACTTCTGAAGAAGCTTCTTTTTCTTCCAGCCAACATTGTCAGACTTTCGGAGTCAGTGTCAGATGCCAGCCTTTTTAATCACTGAACTGTGTATATTTTTATGTGTATGTGTATAATGTATAATTTAAAAAGTTAATGACATTGAAATCTAAATAATTGCACACTGTCTATATGCAGATAGTGTATTTTTTTCCTCCTTGACACAAGTTGGTATTGATTGCTAACAAAATATTTGCTTGCAGCATTAGAGAGAGATCTTTGGTGTGGTTTTCACCACACACCACACGGTACCTGTCAAACTACTTGTTCTAAGACTTATTTGCTTAAAAGAATAAGGCAAAGCCCAGGGGGATATCTCTTGACTGTATTATGGCATCCCAGTAATGTAGCAAAAAGGAAATGTTCAAGACTGAGTCCTGTTAAAAGACAGACAGCCTAAGTAGGAACGCGGGTACAGTTAGAGTTGATCGAAGTGCTGAGCCTTTTTCCTATAAATCATAGTCTTTGTGTGATCTTCCCGTAAATTATAAAGCCATTTATCTTAGCCTTGTAAGAAAATGATTTTTTGCAGGCATTTTATGAGCACTTGCACAAAAAAGTATAGAATCGATTGTAAAAGCTTAGCCTTTCTTGTGATAAATAGGATGAAAAGATAATTGTTTTCATGGCAGCATACTTGAGCAGATAATGCAGATTAGTGTAAGAACTAACAAGAGCTAATAGTGAGAATTAGGATTTTATTTTTCCAATTGATTTGTTCCAGCACGAATCCTTTATCCCATCTGTCTGATGCTGGATGGTGCTGACACTGATGGAAAGGAGCACCAGCAGTACTATGAAATTCTATGTGGAAGCTGAGGCTCCGAAGTGCTTGCCTGTTCATGTATACAAGCGCCCTGGTGGTGTGATGGAAATTTCTTGGAGAGTGCAGGGAACTGCTATATGAAATTGAAGTAATTGAACTGATGTCACTGACTTTCAAGTGCACCCTTCTTCCTGCATTTTCCTCCTCATTCTGTATGGGGCCCACAGAGCCTTTGCCTTTCCTTGCTCTCAAGCAGAGATGGGCATAGTCAAACTTGGCCACCACAATCTGTGGGATCTAGTTCTCAAAAGAAGGTCATATTTCCCATAAAACACAATCATCTGTCCCTACTGAGTTTCACATTGCCCAGAAGCTTTGGAAACTATTACAGGAGTTAACCAGAAGGGAAGCCAACACGTGACACCAGTGGTGGTAACTTCTTTTCTCACTTCACACTTACATTTTTACTTAGTAGTTGATGTACATCTTTCTTGAGGAGAAGAGTCTCATTCAATTGAGAAATATCATTGTTAAGTATAACTACAATTTAAAATGCTGTTTTGACTTATGCTGGCATTTATCAGATCGCTGTGCAGTATGAGGAATTCTGCCTCGCCTCTCTTCCTCACACCAAAGTGAAGTTATACGTTCTTCAGCCACGAGGTGGCAATACAAGAGCTCAGTATATTAAATTGTGCTCATATTTGTAGCGCTCACGTAGGTCAGGCTTTGCAGTATTAGCAAAGTAAACATATTTGCAGCGTTACTATGGAATGACTGTTTGCTAGTATGGGATATCTGCCTCACAGCTGCATGACTGACTTCATGTAAGAGCTGAGGAAGACAAAGCTGACATTCTGGCTCAAGAGTTCATGACTTTTATGATGCTATTAATTGTTATTAACAACACTGTATTTCGGTGGCTCAGTAGTACACAAGAGACATTCTAGGAACTCAGCTGCTGTTAAAAGCAGAATATCTCAGGAAAGGAGGGGTGCTGAGGAGATGCTGCTGTCCCACCATGCTCCTCTCCTGGCCTCATCTCCTGGCTTTCTTGAGGCCCAAAGGACTTGGAGGCCACGTGCTTGTGGATTGCCTCCCAGACCTGATTTCTTCACTGCCTTCAGTTCTGCTTCTGCCATCCAGGTCTTTGGGTCACTTCTCAGCATGGCTGGTGCTTTTTTTCCTACATTATCAGTGAGTTGAAAGTGGTGCCAGGTGGAAATACTGCATGGGCAGACACTGGAATGTGCTGCCCAAGGAGATGGTTAAGTCAGCGTCCTTGGAGGTGTTCAAGAAATGTGCAGATATTATAATAAGGGACATGGTTTAGTGGGCAGTGTTGGTGGTAGGTAGACAGTTGGACTGCTTGATCTCAGACGTCTTTTCCAACCTTAATGATTCTGTGATTTCCATACTTTCTTGTAATCAAAAGTGTCATTTGCAGGCATACATAAAGTGATAATGTCTCTACTATTCTCTGCATGGAGTTCCAAGGACTCACGCTGCAGTGGAGGAAGTATTTTAAGACATTTTCTAGTTCAGTATTACTTCTTTCAACTTGGACTTTCAGAAGTCCAAGCTTCACCTTACGGAATTTGTTCTTTTTTTTATTTTTCTCTTCCCTCATTCAAGTAAGATAGAGTTAAACAACCCATAGCGTAAGAAACAAAGTGTGGGTTTGGAAGTGTTTTACATCATTACATTCACTGAAGTATTTATTTGGACATGAGAAGTCGTTGTGGATGTGCAATTAGTTATTTTACACCAAAGGGATAACAGCCTGCTGCTATCTTCTGTAGGCATGGTATCAGTTTTCCTCTAAGCACGTTATGGGAAATCTTATTTTCAGTCAGATAATGCAGCGTGAAGTCAGTGTGCTAACCCATAAATCTTTCAAACGCGCAGATCTGTGGCTTAGTAAGTAGGTAGCAATATAAAGGAGAGGAACACCATGAGCCGCCTTGAAAAATTCAATAGCTTTTGAGTAGTGAGCATCTCTTGGGTGGATTGGAGGTGAAACTGAGTGAGCTGGGACTTTCTGATCTGCTGGGGGCACATCTGCTGTGGCTGCTGTGTTCCTCAGAGCCCACACTGCCATTTATGCAGGCCTGCAGATGGCCCAGCTCTGCTTGGCACCTTATGTTCATGTTCCTTGCCCTCTCAGAATTCACGCTTTGCAGTTCCTAAAGCTTGAAAAAGCATCTGGCTTTGTTTAGCACTGACTGCAGTGTTTAACAATGAACATGAGCAGGGACTTGTGTCTGGGAGGTACATACTTCTGAGAGGCACCTGGGCTGTGCTGTATCTCTGACCCTATCTGTAAACGTCAAGCCGCCTGCTCAGCCAGCTGATAAACAAGCTTCGTCTTCAAAGCTGACAGGAGATGCTTTCTTCTGGGAGAACGTGTGATCCCTCAAGCCACTTCTGTTTCTGGAGGTTGTTTGCATGCATATGTCAGCTCTCTTGTTGGCACACTGTACAGTCTGCAGACGGAAGAAGCTCTAAAAGCAAGGTTTGGGATGCGGTGTTTGAGGAGCTGTTACAGCTTTCCTCTACAGCTTTTCCCCTACTGTACTTGCCAAACCGTGGGTGAGGTATTAGACATAAACCCCAGTGCCAGACATTTCTCAGAGATCACATACCTGGCTCTGTGAGCAGAAGGCTAACGAGGCTCACTGTCACAGCAAAAACTATTCAGGTAGTATTATTATACCCCTCATTTTTTCTGTAGTGTCAAATGAAGAAGATAATTTCATTCTTTTAGCCCGCTGTTTTGGGGCATGACCCTCATGAGAGTGATCGTGTAGAATAACAGGTATGCTTGCAAAGGGAGAATTTAAAAGAAGAAGAGAGGAACAGAATGTGACTGATAGCCTTAAAGTACAGCGCTGAAGAGAGAGACTACACACCATGTACTTCCAGAAGAAAAGTCATTCTTTTCTGTCCTGTAAATTCTTCTCTGTGAATGAGCACTTCTGCTGTACTGCTTCTTATAGCAATTACTTTTTTCTTTCCTGTATTTTGGTGCTTATTAGTGTGAGCAGGATATGAAGGCAGAGAGGAGGAAGCTCTTGGAGGCAGAGAGCTCCTTCCTTGCTTTTATTGAAATGCTTTTTGCTCTTATGCCAGGCACAACCTGCAAAGTCTTCCTGGATTCTCTAAAATCTTGAAGGACCATTCCAGGGATTTTAGCTTGGTATTTTTTTATGAATGTAATTCTACTGGCATTACTTCAGGCTCTGTGTTCTGCATTTGCTGAGCTGGGAATCAGCTTTTGGTGAGGTCAGAGGATAGGCTTTAACCAACTTCAAAAAAATAAATCACCCTAAAGTGTAGTTTGCATTTATCTAATAACAGGAGATGTCATTCTACTTTCATTTCTACCTCAAGTACCACGTTAATTTTTAGGCCCTTCACTACAAGAAAGACATTCAAGGCCCTGGAGTGTGTCCAGAGAAGAGCAACAAAGCTATGAAGGGTCTGGAGCACAAGTCTTGTGGGGAGTGGCTGAGGGAGCTGGGATTGTTCAGTCTGAAGAAGAGGAGGCTCAGCACTTCATTGCTCCCTACAAAGACCTGAAAAGGAGGTTGTAGTGAGGTGAGAGTCAGCCTCTTCTTCCAGGTAACAGTGATAGGACGAGAGGGAAGGGCCTCAAGTTGCCCCAGGGGAGGTTCAGGCTGGATATTAGGAAACATTTCTGCTCAGAAAGAGTGGTGCTGCACTGGCACAGGCTGCCCAGGGAGGTGGTGGAGTCACGGTCCCTGGAGATGTTCCAGAACCGTGTGGACGTGGCACTGAGGGATGTGGTCAGTGGACATGGTGGGGGTGGGCTGATGGTTGGACTAGATCTTAGTGGTCTTTTCCAACCTAAATGATTCTGTGATTCTGTGACTTGTCACATGAAAACCTTCAGCGAGATGGATGAGAATATCTCCTTTAAGATATTGTATAGATGATAAAATGTTACTTTCTCCCACTACCCCCTTTCTGCTTCCTTTCTTTCACATCTCAAAATGCTGTTTCCAAGCTCTAAGAAAACTGGTTTTCAAACTTAGTAAACTTTAGAAATAGCATCTCTCTATATTTCTATGAGATGCTTAGGACATTTTGTTGCACTTGGTGTTTGTATGTAAGACAATGATGCTATGTCTTCTCTTACCATGTACTTCATTTTTCTTGTGTGCATGTTGACTTGGATTCTGAACATCTGTTGTATAGCACTTTTCTGTTTCTCATTTAAGGTGTTCAGTAGACATTTACATCAAGAACAGGAATCTGGTGACCACATAAGTGATGAGATAGAATGTTCAACGGGCAACTGTGTCAGCTTTCATTAGAGACTGGCAGCAGGTAATTGTTGTTATTTTACTGATATTGCATCACATATATAAATAGTTGTCTTTGATGTTCACATATGATTGATGTGATGGTTTTGTGGCCTGACAGCTAATAATTTACATTCTTGCTCTACTCCTGGGATATGCTCTTCTCTCTTCCCAGGAACTGTTAGTCAGTGTGCTCCTTTCAAGCTTTCATTCCCTGTAGCTTTGTATTGCTGTGTGATAAGGGTAGTTTCTACCAGAAATCTTCTGGCCCTGCCAGTGTTCCCCTAGCATGTCACAGACTTCTCCAGATACAGCATAAGGCAAGCTGCAAACAGAGATAAAAGGCAGGAAAAAAAGTTCATTTTTTTCAGAGTAGAGATGAAACCCATTAAGGATCTACACTGGGTTCTGCTGTTTAAAATGCTCGTAAACAATTTGGAAATGTAGGTGGCTAGTGAGTCTGATGGGGAGGAGAGGATATCAGATTCCAAAGACATTTCAGGATGCTCTAATCTAAGTATGTTTGGGGGTTTGCTCTGTATCAAGGTGCTGTTGTGTCTAATCTGGCTTGTCAGACATCACGGAGACATCACAATGTGGACAAATGTGGTTCAGGAGAAACCTTAAAACTTATGTTTCTGACAGGTTTGTATGAAAAACTCCTTGCTCCAAGAGCAGGATCCACTCAGAGGAAAATCTTTTTTTTTTTTTTTTTTTTTTTTTAAATAGAAATAGCAGTGTTTTTTGCAATAACAGTCCCAGAAGGGGCTGAGGGTTTTGCACAGTACAGGACTTCTTTGTGCACAGATGCAATGTTTAACTGCTCTTATCAGCTGAGGCTTAAGAAATGCTTTAAATTCCTATTGTAAATCTGTGTGTTTATGCCAAAAAGCTCAAGCATGGGAAAACCGATACCAGTGCAAGTACTGTGTCTATCCTTCCAGTAGAATGAAGTACAATCTTATACAGCACTTGTATGTGGTGCTGGTAACAATCTGTAGCCCACACCCACCATGTTTCTGAGAGGCAGCAGGCTTTGCTGGCTGCGGGTTGCAGTGAGTGTCGGGGTGAAGCATCTGTCAGCCCAGAAGCCTTGTTGGAGCTGTGAAGGTGTGATGTTGACCAGGCCAGGCCAGTAGAGACTGCAGAGCAGCCAGATATGCCAGCTCTCAGCAGTGACTCAGACCAAGTGATAATGCCTGCCCTCAGTGTGAGAAGCCAGTCACTGCCAGTGCTCTTGTTATCAGCTGGATGGATGGCTGTGGTCCTATGTGTCCCCAGAGCTGCAGTGCAATGGGGTCTGGCTGACTGGCATCTTTCCTTTGCCTCCAGTACTATGCAGCAACTGCAAGCTGGAAATCAAAGCTGCTCCATTGTGTTTTGGGTAATAGAGATTTCCTTGGCCTGCTGAAACAGGTCATGGCAGTAGGCAATCCTCCTCATTTCTCTGGGATATTAAAAACCAGGCAGGCAGTGTCCCTGCATTTCCCAATCTGCAATGACTCAGTTATTCTTGCAAGTGAGGAGAGAGGCTGCTCCTCAGCACAATGTGCATCTTACCAGTATGGCTTGCTATAGGTTGCTGATAGTGGTTTACAGTACTTAACTTTAATGTCAAACAAGACAAACTGTTTCAGAGCCCAGGATAACTCTCACTGCCAAATAGGAGGGAAGCAGTCCAGGTGCAGCTGTGTAAGCACTTCGATTTTTGTGTGAACCTCAAATAACCCTGAGGAATTCATTATTCCATCTTTACCATCAGCACACAAACAAACATGCTTGCTATAAATAGCAATTTCATTATCGAGGTAGGCAGAGGAGCTTCCTGCCTGTGTGGCTTTGACACTGAGGTTACACACAACCAGCCTATCATTTTTAACACCTGTTATATATAATAATATAAAAACCACGATTAATATATAACAACCTCTTAGGTTGTATCTGTATACATATATGAAAGTTTTTAATAAAAGTCTGTATCTAAAAATAAGTATACACACACACGTATGCATATACATAAATACAACCTTCTAGTCCTTTTAAAAAGACTGAAGCTCATGTGAAGAGAAAAGGAGCAAAGCTTGAGGAGATGAATGCCGCTGTTGGAGGCTTCCCCACATGGCTCACACCAATGCAGCTGGCTCTTGCTCTCTCTCTTCCTGAGACCTGGATTGTGGCCTGTGGCCTCCTGACATTTCTTAAACCCAACACATCTCAGAAAAGAGGAGGAGTAACTTCAGGAGCCTTCTTTCAAAACAAACAAACAAACAACAGAGCAACAAGCCCAAGAGGGTACTGCCCACACTAGGCACAGGAAGATTTGGCAGCTGCCAAGATGGTTCCTCAAGCACTGCCGAAGCCTTGATAACTCAGAGCATCTCTTAGTTACCTCCAAAGTCTGCTCAGATGTTTACTGGAGTGTGAAAAATGTTTAAGACCATCTTCTCTTTTCTTGTAGTTGCTGCTTTTGGTTCCTTGTAGCTCTCCATTCCAGGCCTCTGCTCACAACTGCCTCAGAAAAACTCTCTGCCCCCTCTCTTTCTCTAGCTGAGAAGTGGAGATGTTTGGAGCCGTGTGCCCTTGGTGAAGGATTGCTTCAGCTCAAACCAAGGGCAAGCAGTGGGAACAAAAAGGTCAGTGCTGGGGAATGGGAAGAAGGTTGAAGAACCAAGTGGGATGCAGGGAAGATGACAGCTGGGGAAAAGACACTTCAGAGAAACTTTCTTTACCTGAGAGATTGAAGAAAAGAGGTCTTTGTCCCACTCAGACCTCTTCATCCTTTTGTCGTAATCATTTTTCCTTTGTGTGCCAGCAGTCCCATGGTAAAAGCACTGAAAAAGAAAGGGGAGCTTTTCTGTTCTCTGAAGTCCCTTGCCTGGATGCCTAGGTATGGTAATGTTTGTCCCTCATGCTAGGCAGAGAAGTGTCCCTACTTTATTCCTACAGCAAAACTCCAGTGTTGATCTGAATGACAGATAGCCAAGCAGAATTGAACAACACATTGATAAATGATCAGGATAAAAAGGATTTTAATCCAACCATTCAAAGATAAATGGCAAATCCACTGAATATAATCAGAAGTATTAGACGTAAATCAGTTGCAAAAAGCTGCAGTGAAGCACTTGATCAAGACACTATGCAGAGCCACTGGGGCGATGCACGTGCTTAGAAATGTCAGCAGTCATTATCTCAGAATCACTCCTGTTTGCCATGTATTGCACGATACTGACGTTTTATCATAGTGACATTTCTATTATTTCTTTTATTTTATTTGAAGGAGATAAGCCACCATATTTCTCAGGCAGCATTTTTTTTTTTCATAACACTATGCTTTAACCATTGGAAACCTTTCTGCTTTTGGATCATTTATATTCCACTCACTTTTTCCAGATTACAAAATGATTTCCATGTCAGGAAACCCGCACCCAGCCTCGTGTCCTAACACTCAAAACCATGACCACTGCTGTAGCAGCCTTTCTTCCTGCACGGCCTCTTCTTTCTGGTGGCCCTGCAGCCTTTGGGCATACCCCATGCTGCAGAAGCAGAGGCCCAAATGCACTTTTGATGATCGTTTTCTTCTATTTTCTTCTCCCTTTGCAGCAGAGCGATATACCAGGAATTAATTTAGCTTTGGCACATATAATTTCCACTGTGTTCCTTTGTGCTGAGCAGTGTGATTTTTGTTTGGTTGTTTAATATTGTACGATCTGTTGCACTGCGATAGATGATTAATCTTTACCAGTTGTGTTATCCAGCAGTTCCTACCAAGTATGAATTCAAACGTCTGCACTTCCCATTCTCCCTGGATAGAAAGGCTGGGCACACGGTGCATTTCACTTCTAATTACATATGTTAGGATGAATTATGTGCTATTACTCAAAATATATTACTCTTTGATGTAAGTTCAGCACATGAATGGACAGTTATAATTACACTAAGTTGAAACAGAGATCAGACTCATTGTTTGTGCCTAGTCCAAAATAATTGTATGTGTTTTGTAATAGAATAAAATCAGCAATTTTCTGTTATTTCTCAGTTCAGCGTGGTCATTGTGAAAGCATTTTTTCTTTGTACATTTGAACTGCAAATGCAAGAGGTAAGTGAATGGCACTGACAGAGGCAGAGGAAAAGTGAGCTTTTCTCTTTGGTCGTCTCTGGTTTCCGTATCACTTCAAAGTGAGTGGCTGCTGCACTCTTGCTTCAATTCATCCTTCTCTTGGGAACATGCCAAGGTCCCAGTGTATGTTCTGGTGTATTTCATAGAATCATAGAATCATTTGAGTTGGAAGGGACTCTTAAAATCCATCCAGTCCAACTCCACTGTAATGAACAGGGACACCCACAGGTAGATCAGGCTGCTCAGAGCTCCATCCAGCCTGACTTTGAGTGTCTCCAGGGAAAGAGCATCCACCACCTCTCTGGGCAACCTGCTCCAGTGTCTCACCACCCTTGCTGTAAAAGATGATTTTTTATATCCAACCTAAATCTCCCCTCTTTTAGTTTGAAACCATTTCTCCTTGTCCTGTCACCACAGACCTTGCCAAAGAGTCTGTCCCCTCCTTTCTTACAGCCCGCCTTCAGACTCTGAAAGGCTCTCAGATCTCCCCAGAGCCTTCTCTTCTCCAGGCTGAACAGCCCCAGCTCTCAGCCTGTCTTTGTAGAGGAGCTATCATCTCTGGGATCATTTTTGTGGCCCTCCTCTGGATGCGCTCCAGCAGATCCACATCTCTCCTCTGCTGAGGACTCTACATCTTCACACAGATTTTTCTTAGGTAGACATCAATTCCTTGCCCTGGCTGCTCTGTGGAGTAACATAAAATGGAGTGTGTGCAGTGTAAGGTAGGGGAAGAAAGAGGAGAGGATACACACTGTATTTTCATGCTTTTAAAGATCTCATGGATGTTGCTGAGGTCCTTTTGTGGACTGATCCCATACCACATTGGACAGTGTCCTCCAGAGCACACCAAGCAACTGCTTTTAACACAAACTCAGGATATATATATATATATATGTATATATATATATATTATAATGAGAGGACATTCCGTGTGTCAGGCCTTAACTACAAGGGGTTTGGTTGATTTGATTAATCTGTAGCTAGTACCCATGTTGTGCTGGGTGGGATTTGTTATCAGCACAGCCAGGTGCAGCACCAGGTTTGTGTTGAGCTGTGAGGTTCTCTAGCATTCATAATCATGCTGTTGGCTGCCTGTTTCACAGGAGTGCATGTGCATGTGTGTGCTCCATTTTGGCTTTAATTATTGGTGGTAAATATGCTTAAAGAGTGAAATGTGTTTAATCAGGAGAACTCTGGAAGTGCTTTCTCAGGAGAAAAATAATTAGAAAGGTTAATGCAATCCACTCTGCAAAAGGCTTTAATCTCATTTGCTTGGAGATACGAAGCAGATGCTTTGTTCACATAACTATATTAAATTAGCCCTTGGGGGGTCCCATTACTATTTCTGAAGTGTAGCAAAAATGGCAAATAAAATATAAATCAATTTTAAACATTGAAGATAAACTGTGCTTGCAAACGTGTACAACACCTCATCCAAACCACCATCATTTTACTGTGTGCTTTGTTTCACACAGACCTTAGGAGAGTGAAATTTGGAATTGTCACTTGTCTGTAGGTCTCCCTGGGCAGGCTACATAAGAATGTGATCTCAAGAGGATGGCAGAATTGATGACCCAAGCTGTGAGTCAGGTCTTGGCAACAAACACTGACCAGAGCTGGGAACAATTTCCTTTTGAGGCTCATAGAATGAGTAGATGGGTTGACTTCCCTTAGGACTGTCACCCCAGTGTTCCAACCAGAGTAGACAGAGCCTATCCCTAGCAAAAGAAATGGCCAAGATTATACTTTTCAAGCAAGTATTCTAAAGCCACATAGATCTGTGGCTGTGATGCTTATTAAACAGCCATAGTCTCCCATCAGTGAGATGCATTGGTTGTGCAGATTTTGCTTCTTTCTGTAATCCAGAGAGGAAAGAAATGCTAAAGCACAAAAAAAGCTCATTCAGAGAGAAGCGTGAGCCTCTTGTGTCCCTACTGTCAGCGCTAATACGGGATGGATTGTTGAGGTGAGGATTCAAATGGAAATTTTAAGCTCTGTGAATTTCCTTCCTTTGAGACTAGTAGTCTGTCATTTAAATTACAGTGGGTTTGTTATCTCTGCAAATAATTTTTCACATAGCCATCCATCTGAAGGGATTAAGACAGAAATTTGCATTGGACAGAGGTAACTTTGGGTAAAATAAGAGAAGCTGTTTCTCAGGAAAGCACTTGAGAGGAATTAATGCTGCTCAATCTGTTTCTCAGTTGTTACTTGAGCCAAGATCTTATATGTTTTCACAAGCTGATGGGACAAAAATAAAAACCTTCTGCATTTTATTCCCCTGTTCTATACTCTCAAATTTATTACTTCCCCTTTGTCTGGCTAAACTCAAAGATATGTGATATACGAAGAGCTACTTGGCATAAATACAAAAACACAGTTCAGTCTGAGGCACAGTGAGAACAACTGCAGAAGCTGATTTCTTAGTAGAAAGTGAATTTTTCATGTTATCACGTCAGTTCTACCCAGATCATTTGTCCAAGTGATCTCTATAAGCAATGTTCTTTAAGCACAACAAAGCGTTCCCCACAGGTGTGCTGCTGAAGGTCTTAGCCTTAAGCACTCCCTCATGGAACGGTGAATTGCTAACAAGATGGCTGCCTAGTAGCTTTCCATTGTTTCCTGTCGTTATTTTATTGTTGGTATCTGAAATGTGGTTTATTTCTTCTTTCTCTCTCTCCAGCTGAAAAGATTACGATTGTGCTGAGTAGAGATGCCCTTCCCAGTATCTCTGTTTGGCCATCCTTCCAAGGTTTGAGCCCAGGCAAACTTACTGCAGCTTGGGAAAGAGGAAAGCTTGCCCCCTCCGGTACTACTCCCTCAAGCTCTTCCCAATGGGGAAATAGGAATCCTCCTCCATGAACTCGATGCGTGTTACCCAGCCACGACCTGCCTGCTGTAGCCCAAGTCCTGCTGGCAGTAGCTAGGTCTTTCCTTTGACTGGCACTTTCCTCCAGATCAAAGGTTACATAAAATTTCACCAAAAAATATCTCCAAATTCTGCATAACTGAAATGAAAGTTGCCCTGGGCCTTTAATTTAGTATTTCCTCCCTTACCAATAAGTTCTGGGGAAGGGAGTATTACCATTCATTTGCAATCTGACTGGAGATCATAAAAAAGCTTCAGAAGCTGGTTTCTTGCCTTTGGGACACTGGGCACCTGGCTTGCTACCAGCAGCCTGAGACTGCATTGCCAAGTGCGTTGATATCAGCTCAGCCTGTTCATATGCAGTCATCTGCAGAAATACATGAAAGAGCCAACATGGCTTGAGCTGGATTACTAAATTTGAAGTCACCTTATGAAGGTATTTTCCAGGCTCTTGCCATAAGAGTACTTTGGTTGTGCTCTAAGACAAAATAAAGAGAAAAGAAAAATACAGGATTCACACCACTGTTGAGCTCTGGCTGTGGCACCTCCATAGGCTGTGTGCAGCCATGAGCTACAGTTCAGCTGAAGACCCTGAATTCTCCCGGGTCTTTGGGCTCCTACACCATTGTCAGGTGTTTTCACTTGAGCTAAAAGATGTCCTCCAGCAAAGAGGCCCTTTGGCTTCAGCTAACTCGCTTGTGATATGTGAACCTGGAACTGCCATCTGGTCCCAGAATGTTCCTCACCATCTTGCTCTTATTTGTTGATCTGTCCCTACCCCCTCTCTTTTTTTTAACCCAACATTTTTTTTTTACCTGCCCAATGTGGCTCTGCCAGAACTGCTACAAGGCACTAAAACCATGCCTTTAAAAGCCTGGTTGCTGGTGTGAGGAAGTTTTTAGTTAAACTGTTTTACTTTGTGAGCAGTAATTTTGCAAATTTCAGGGTCAAAAGTTATTTTATTCTGGCTTAATTCTCTTCTCTCATCATTTGTGGTTTTTTTGTTTGTTTGTTTGTTTGTTTTTTGTAGGAACCAGGAAAACGTTCCAGCAGCAGCAGCACCAACTTTGTCTCATTCCCCACAGTGTCCCAAATGCTCAATGCCATCTGAAAGGATTGCCAAGCTGTCACAGAAAAGTTCTACTACCAAAGGAATACCACTATTCAGGTAAAAGTGTGCTTGCCCCATTAGTTTGAATACTTTTTTTTGCTTTCTTTTTTTTTTTAAATGGCAGTTTTCCCAATTGGTATAGGGGTTGTTACACACGAAATTGCAGATAATTCTTCTTAACTTCTGATCGTTAAACAGTGAATTTACTGTCGTAAGTTCTCTTGCTTTACTTGGATGTCTTTTTATCAAGATCTGAGGCCCTGGCAAGGCCCTAACATAATACTCTTACTTTGTTATGTGACAGGTTGACAGTTTTTATTTCCTAAATATGTTTCACATTAGATCCACACCCTAAATGCCTTCAGAAGCTTGACTGTATTGTGTCAAGTCTACTAATCTAGATGTTATGATGCTCTGGGGTCACGATTATATTCACTGAAAGTTCCTTTTTAGGCCATATGATTTCTTGCTAAATTCCTGGGAAAGTGATGAATACATAGGAAATTAGGAAAGCACAAACTGAAAAAACTGAGACCAGTTCAAGGAAGGGTGGGGTTAGTGAAGCTCAGTTAGACCGAAGGCATTGTTAAAAATAAGCTGTTATCTCTGGAAATTTGTTACTGATAATTGCTCCAGGGAAATTACTTCCTTCAACGTTATCTTACTTATAACATGGGTGTTCAATTTTTTTGCTTGCCTGGGCTTCATTGAGTGAAGTGGAAACATCTTGAGCCATGTATCAAATATGTAATACAGCAAATATATATAAGCAACAAATCTATAAAATTTCATATTTTTTTTAATTGCAACATGAAAAAAGAGGGCAACAAAAACATAATTCTAGTGGGACATTTAACCCTGTTTTTGTGAAACTAATGCATCAATGCCTGGTTCGATGGAAATGGCTGCAATTCTTAGTGAGCTCTCAAGGTGCTCATCAGCTATTTTTGGTCTTATTTTTCTCTTCCAGTACTTCTTCCCTGAAAACAGTTGATCAAAAATGTATGTACTGTCAAAAAAAGCTGACAAGAATAAGGCATGATTGTGAAGTGAGGGATATTTTTCTCTGGTAAGAGACATTGGCCTTCTCCATTACACTCCATTGTCACCCATATAGACTGCACTCAAGCTACATGCAAACAACTCTTGAAAAATATTGCTAAAAATCACATAATAATATTAAAAGTTTATGCTGTGCATGTGGCCCGTGGATCACAGGTTGGACATGCCTGACTTACAACTTCATTGGAACAAGACCCAGGCTGCCTGTGTCCTTCCTGAGAGTGCTTTGGAGACATTTAGTCTTGTGTTGTTTTGTTACCTTGGGCCTAAGTATTTGTAGCACCAACAGTGAAAGGAGATTGACTTGTCCTGTCATACTGCGCAGTGGAGGGACATGCTGGAGTGAGTTACATGGTTTTGTAGGTTAAATGGAAAGAGAGAGTTTAATTGGCATTCTCCCACACCAGGGGTGTGTTAAACCTAAAAATGCTGGGGACTTTTGCATACCTGTGGTCTATTTTATTTTATTTTAATGCTCCACTTCCTCTTCTTTTGGTAATGCGGAAAAGAAAAAGCTAGAAGTAGAAAAGTATTTTGTTCAGTCCTAAGTATAACATTTTTTTCACCCCCAACTGATAAACATATTTTTATTGGAATCTCAACTGAAACCTTCTCTGAAATGGTGCTTTCTTACCTGGTGCTATTGACACTCAGATTTTAAGAGAAATCACTGTGCTTTCCCTTCCAGGGCAAATGGGCTGATATTACCAGGGATACATTCGGCAGCAGCAACATGGGAGCACACACCCAGCAAGCAAGGAAAATTACACAGGGTATTGGGTGCGGCTTTTCTGCCTAGAGTTCAGTTGGCCAGTTGTAAATGAAATAGCTGCAACAGCCTTGTATTCCTGTGAGTAATCAAATATTGCTCATCAAGGGTGGGTACACTGTGGTTCACAGTATTAAACCCTAGCTGCAGAAAAGGGCTCTGTGATACTCTCCTAGGCAGTTTCCCACTTGATACAGATATACAAATAATGACTGCTCTCCTGTGCTCAGGTAACCATGGAGCAAAGAGAGCCATGGCACCTGAAGTCCTGCTCCAAACATGGGTCCTTGTTTCTCTGCAGAAATTACCTCATGAGTCCTGAAGGCAGCTAATGAGGTCCCTCCTTGACAAGGTCAGCTTTTGGCTTGGATATCTCCACTTTGCACATCTTGTTTCAGGCACAAAGATTCTCAGCCAGCTCCTTCTCTAGATCCTGTTAGCTTGTGTGGGATGGCTACAGACCATCAACTCATGGCCTGCAAGTGGCTGAGATGCTGTACCTTCTTGGGGTCTAATGTGTCTACTTTCCACCATGCAAGTCCTCAGCTAATGAGCAGCTTGCCTTGACAGCTGTCCAGAACAAACACATTGAGTTACTAGGTGATATTCAAACAGCTTACGTCTGTAGGTTGCACACAATGAATTCTGTTGCAGCTATTTCAAGGTTAATGAAATAATGGACTATGATATGTATCTTTATGACTTGTTTAGTGGTTGTGTTCCTGACTCAGTGGGCAATCTAAGAGGATGCTTCCTGAAATTAATTACTTTTGGGGCATTTAACATCATTCATGATCCTGAAACACTGCAAGCAACAAGACTTCTGGTTTTTCTCATCTCCCTAAGGAAGAACAGATCTGGGACTTGAATCAATTAACTTTAAGCAAGAGGAGACTTGAAACAAGAAAGATGACTCCTCTTGTCCTTTGAAGAAGAGAAGAAGCTCTTTTCTCACTCTAGGATACAAGGTTATGACCCACTTTCCTGCTTCACCAGTATAAATGGGGCATGCATGCAACCATTAAGGTAATCCCTTCCTAGAGTACTTGTCTTCTGAATAGCTTCCACTATGCTTCCCGGGACCACGCTCACTCTATCATTCCTTGTAAGCCCTGACCTGAAGCAATGTGACTGGCTGGAGACCTGTGACAGGTCTTGGGGACCTCACAGAAATGCACATATAATTCAACTGCATAAAACAGCAATAAATGAATAGATAAGAGATCCAGTTACTGTCATTATGGTCTTGATTTCTCTTGAGGTCTCAGCAAGTCTTCTGAAGAGCAAGGTGCCCATCAGGTGGTGCATATCCAAGCCATGATAGCCAAGGTTTGATCATGGCCACCCTGCCCCAGTGCCACACTGCGCAGCACTCAGGCACACTTGGGAGGAAGCAGCAACCACTTTGGGTGGTTTGAACTATGGTAAAACTGCTTTCAGAGCCAGCAGTGGCATCCAGGTCAAAACACAGGATTTCCCTGTCCTGTTTGATGCTATTGTGTCTCTTTGCCTTTACTTTGCTGTCCACAGTAAATTTTCTTTGAAGCAAGCATCAGGCTTTTAAGTGCTCCATGAAAGTGCTGAATCGTGAGTCGAATAACCTCAGTAAGGAAGCTTTGCAAATACATGCTCTTTGCAACTAGTTGAAAACTAGTCAGCAACTAGATCAGACTGAAAGGTATTCCTTTACATGGAGTCAGGTACAATTAACTTAATACCTTCAGGCAATCTCTCTTTGGTTTCATGGATTTTTTTTTTCCTCCTTCAGTTCAATTCAAAGTCAATTATATCTCACCTTAAATCACAAAACACCTTTTTGCTTTATGTCAGTCTTTTTTCTTTGAGCTCGTGTGAGGAAACACTAGTAATAGCAAATTAGGGAGTCTATTTCCCTACAATTGCTCCAGCTTAATTTCAATGGGAGAAGCATTTTTCAAATTTGAGTGACAGAAACTGTTGTGAGATCATCCAGGAAATCTGTAGCAGGCAGCACGTTGGGTGCAACAAGTCTCTGTCCATATTCGTTGTCAGAACAGAACTTTGTTTATCTTACCAGAGATCAGGCTGGTTGGATTGCTCTATAAATTCCCAGCTTGCCTCTTACTCTTTTATGGATAATTGTTATATTACTATTCTGCGGTCCTCTTGAACCTCACCACTTGTGCTGGACCTAACTGCTTATCTTCAGAGATGATTTCAGTCTAATGATTTCAAGAATATGTTACACTAGACACTGAGAACAATAACATGTATTTTATTAGGCTAGCAGTTAACTTGGTTTTGGTCTGTAATAGCCCATGCTTCTATTTCCTTGTTAATCTTAGCAAGATATTGCATGTAGCTCTGTGGGCCTCTTAAAGCACTGTCTAATCTACTTGAAAAATTGAAAATGAGCTTAGGCATCTGACTTGGCCGATTCTAATACTGCACTGAGAGTAACACGAAAGAAGTTAGACTACAGATAACTTAATACAGGTAGAACTTTTTAGATGGCCACAGAGCTGGGCATTCTATAGGTCTTGCTGTAAGTTCAATTTTCTTCATTTGATCCTTATTTATTTAGAAAAGAAAAAGAAAAATACAAAAAGCACAGATGGTATACAAGTATCAGGACTGATTTTACTAGAGTAAACACCAAGGTGAACACTCTTATTGAAAAGAAAGTTACTTTCCTAACAAGAAATCTGAGTTGATCTAAGCTTCTGCAAAATATTTGCTGCAGAGCTGAAATACAAAATGTTATGCACTATCTGAAAATCTGGTAATTTTAATTAAGCCATCTACTTTCATTCTGGCCATAAGAGAAGTAATTTTCTCAAATGCTTAGAGCATGTTTTCAGTATTGCTGTCAGATGAGCTAAACTTGCACAAAGCCTTTTATGCTCTGAGCATAAACTGGGAGAAGTGTTTGGTTAGGATCTCCAGATAGTTCTTAAAAGCAGTCAAATCCTGTCTTTGGCTTTGTGCTACCACGGATCAGAATGTGGCAGCAGCATGGATGGGCTCTCGCCTTGCGGGTAGTGCAGTTTGACATGGGTACTACAGGGACGGCCCCCAGCCTGGCTTCCTAAATGTGCAGTAACTTCAACATTTCACAAAGCTAAATAAGTCAATTCTCCCGCATTTCTGATTCAGGCAAAATCATAGAATCGTTCTGGTTGGAAAGCCCACTAAGGTCATCTAGTCCAAACATCAGCCCATGCCCGTGACTGCTCTAGACCATGCCACCAAGTGCCACATTTACCCTTTTCTTGAACATCTCCAAGGACTCCACCACCTCCCTGGGCAGCCTGTTCCAATGCATCACCACTCTTTCTGAGAAGAAATGTTATCCAACCTGAACCTCCCCTGGTGCAACTTGAGGCCATCACCTCTCATTCTATTACTGTTACCTGGGAGAAGAGGCTGACCACCACCATATGTTGCAGAAGGCTATACTTTGATGTGTGATTATCTTTCTCAGAAGGGTATTCTGAAACAAGAAGGATTTGCTTTTCACAAGGGCTTCCTTGCCTCAAACCAGGCTATGAAATCCAGCTGTTCTAGTTCACCTTGTTGTCCTTCCAGCTCTCACTTAGATTTTTCTTTGCACTGTCCAGACAAGAAGAACGAGAAACAGGGTCTTCTTGTTTTGCTGCGTTTGTATTTTTTTTAGGTGCCAGGTGGATTTGCAGAGCTGCTAGTTAGGCAAGTCACTGCCACTCTTGTCTTTGCAGAGAGGATTTAGAAGTGATAATATAAAAATGCCTCTTTTCTTACTTTTCTGTAGTGTACTTTGGCATAGGAGCACTGCAGACGTGGTCTAATGGCAAGATTCAAACTGTAGCCTGTATGTAGATTTGGCACTGAATCACCTCTTTCCAGGATTGTGGGGATGGGTTGCCAAAGAACATCCTCCTAAACATTTATCTATGCATCTGGCCCTCTCTTGGCATGGGCTGGGCCTGTACAGTGGGAAACAAAGCTACAACTTCAGCATAATGTTGGAATGTAATAATTACCTGGAGTGGTTTTGAATGTTGCTGAGGAAAATGAAGCACACTGATTGACCTGCCGCCAATACACAGCTGGCATCCATGCATTTCAATCATGTGAAGTTTCAGCTAGCACTGAGGCAAGGTCAAAAACTGCTAATGCAAGGTTGGGATACTTGCAAAGTACCATGAGTTGTTGTGGATATAGACATAAGACTATCATTTCAACTGTAATTTAATTACAAGATTAAACTCTTCCTCTCTGTTGCCATGCCTTCCGTGTTTGACCTTTCTCCCTCAGTCCTGAGGATGGTGTTTTTATAACCAATGTGCAAAAATTTGTATAGACACATACTGTACGAAAGACACTGGAATTAACTGCACCTAAAGAGATTTCACGCCCTTGTAGACACAACCCGGGTGATATGAAAGCTCTCTTGGCAAAAGTGTGCCCTTAAGCTAGTGTGTTGCATGAGGTAGCTACTACAATGCGTGTGGGAGTTGTTAAATACATATAATCCACAGTTGCCTGTCAGAAATAATACATTTCAGCAACAACAAAGTAGTGGATGGCTGTTGGGCCTTGAAGCAATGCCTGAACCCGCTGTGCTTGCACCAGTCAGCACGCTCATGAATGCAGGTAGTGCTGCTCGCAACTTGGGACTCCTACGTACCATCTTTGTTTAACAGCAATTGGAACTGATTTGCCTGAAAGAAAGCTCTTCATCTGAAGCAAGTGCTTTAAGTTCAGTATACAAAATTTCCAAAAAATGAACTGGACAAAAAAATAAACTGTGTTTGTGAGAAGTGGCACAGCGCCACTAAGCTTCACCCTCCTGCAAATACCATCAAATGTTCGGTGTCCTAAGTCAGAACAGAGAGATGATCAAAATCACTAAGTCCATCCAAACTGACAAGAAAGCCATAGGTTAAGTGATAGGTGCACCTCTCTCCTTTCTGGTCTCTGGAAAGGATTTCTCAGGTCTTTGGTCCCATGGCTGAAATGCAATGGTGTGATTTTTCCTAATCTTAGTGCGGGCTTGAATCTGGGCTGCAGGATTGTTTGTACCACGCTGGTTTATTCAGCTGAGTGCAGGGTTGGTAAGCTGTAGCATGGACTGATGATCTGCACATTCTGAAACACATTCTGATTTTTTTTTTATAGTAAGCAGTATTTTTTATTTAAAAAAATACTAGAACAATACATTTCTGTCTTAGCTAATGCCTGCCTATCCTATAGCCATAAGATACACATACTTTCCATTTCTTATCTGTTTCAGCAAGGATGGGATGGTGATGCGTGGACTCAAAGCCATGTGAGGGCACCTCAGTAGTCACTGCTGCTACAGGTCCTCAACAAAGAACAGCCCCTTTTCGAAGTGATAGATTACTGAAATCAGGCAAGACTATTTGAAATAAATAACTAAACAAAGCAACAGCAGATTTGCAGGTTAGTACAGGGTCCTACAGCTGTGAACTTTTTAATGAAATGATTTGATCAATAGTGTTGTTACTGCCTCTGGCTCCACAGGGGTAAGCAACTACTGCCAGGAGTAGGGATTGTTTTGTTTCTAATTATTAGACTGCTCTAAAGCACTGAGTTGCTACAAATATTCCCATTGCCCTGAAGAGTAGTTCTGGTAGTATCTTTGGCCTTTTTATTTTTTATTGAATACAGCCCTGTACATTCACTACTTATGTGTGTGGAGTCCCAGCAGACATTCTACCTGGTGCCAAAATTGTCTTTTGAATAAAACTTTTCAGAGTATTAAAATGTAACTGCAACAACAACAAACTGCAATTTCAGTACTTTGCTGAGGAATTGGCATGGATTGTCACTGGAGAGTAACCTGAGGTGAATATTTTAGGGCAGAATGAAGCGTTTGAGATGCAAAAGGTGAGGTTAATTCAGCTGCTGCTGCTCTTCCAGATTATGCCAGGGCAGCCTGGTTGTTTTGAATGGGTTCATAATAGGTGTTACTGATGCCAAGAGCCTTTCATTGATCTGACAGGTGAGCAATAATGAATAGATTACCTTTCAGTGTGGAAACCCAATAAAGTCTTCAAGAACAGGTAAAACCTGTTGGTCTTTTCCTGACGCACATTCTGAACTGTAATGTTTATACAGATAATAAGTTTTGAGCACAGTGTTCTGGTTGCTTCCTCTACTTGTTTGTGTCTGCTGAGGTTTAGCTATGCAATGCTACAGCACAATTCCATAACCCCATATGGCATGACAGCGTTTTTTTAATTAAAGTGCTCGAGGAATAAAAATCCCAGTTTTATATGTGATTTTGATGGCCCAGAGGCTTTGTAAGTCCTCAAATTTCTTGGAAGGAAGACTCCAGGGCACACTTTTCCTAAGTAGAGAGGTTTCGGCTGATTCCTAAGCCTTTACATCCACTCACCCGACTGCCTTATATTTGGAATCTGTGCTTGGGCTCTGCAGGCTTGCATGCTCCTGTTTGGTATGGTCAGGACTAGCTCCTCTATTAGTAGACAGTGCCAATTAGTTCATATATTTATATAGAACTGTAACCAAGTTTGGTCAATACCAATGTTGCAGTCCGGATTTTAGCATGTTTTTTTTCCTTAAGAACAATCAGAAGGATGATGACCCAGAAACAAAAAATAATCCATACTTGCAAGTCCTAGTGCTATAACTAATGATAACCTTTAATATCTTTGCATACTAAATGTGGTAATTTGCATCTACAGTAACTATTGAGAAAAAATAGTGGCACGTTATAGAAATATTTACACTGAAGGCCCAAAATTTGAGTCTGAAAGCCATCTATTGACTATAGGTGGTGAAGGCAGCTAACAAAGAAGATTAGGTTTCCTCCTTGTCTGGGACCTTTTTCACAATTGACTGCATTGCTCATTCAGCACTTAGGCAAGCCTCCAAGTCCTTTAAGAGATCGAACTTCTTCCTGATGCAGGGCTCATGTATAAGCTCTTGATTAGTGAGTTGATTAAAGGAATTTCCCAGGCTGGCCTGGTCTGACTAATGATGGCTTTTATAGCTGTAATGTGAGAGTTTTACTGAAAGGAGATGACAAAAGGATAAAAGTATGGCAAAAGAAGCTGCTGGTGTTGTGAAAAATCAAGGCTTGAGCACAAGTACAGTAGTTTCTGACAACAAATATGGAGAAGCTCTTTTGTGATGATTTTGAGATTTACTTCAGGAAAATCTGTGAATTATTGTTGTTTTTTTTCCCCTCAACATTTGCTTTTCCTTTAAGGTGAGGATTATATGAAATCTCACAGAAGCAGAGCTGTTGATTACAACAACAAGATTTGATTACAACAAGAAGTTAATGCTAACATTAGCTGAAACAAATGTTTCTCTGGTTTGGTTTTTCCACCTAGGCAGAGCTACAGGGAGCTTGAGTCCTACACTAGTGGATGGGACTGCCTTCAACTGGAAAACATTTCTTAGTATTAAGCTGCGGTTAACTGAAAGAAACTGTGGATTATTTGCTGTCACTCCTGTGAAGATGGAAGGTTGCAGTGGGGCATTGCTTGCAAGCAGGTCTGGGGACTGCCTGCAGGTGAAGGAAAGGAATAATCTTGCTGGTGACACCCTTAGCCAACAGGAGAATGTCTTTTAGCCCAAGCTGTGAATCATGAGCGTTTTAACAAGAATTTTGTTAGCAGGTTTCTCTAGCTTGCGCTGTTACACTGATTTTTAATGTATGCCTGTGGAGAAAAGTTCTAGCCAAGGCCTTACAACCAGATTGCATGAAAGGCAACAATGATAGAGCAACACATGCATCTTCTGTAGGTGGCTGGTGTAAGCACACAAGAAGTTGACAACCACTGTCCATGACTGCACTCTGTTTACCTTTGCTTTCTCTCCTGGCTGGGCATCAACCAGCTGCTATTTGCTAACTTTAACAGAGAACCTGAGAGTGGACAAGCCTTTTCCAAGCATTTTGCCAAACATCAGTCACACAAGTATTTTACTGATGCTGCTAAGTGCATTTTTCCCAAGGAGTGAGCACCCACAATACCAGCAGAAAGCAGCCTCTGTGCTGCCCAAAGTCCTTCCACGTTGTAATGCTGTGCCTGCCTCAAATTTTGTTCAAGTAACAAAGCCATTTGTTACTTTTGCTTGCCAAAGCATCCATCCATCCCATGGGCTACCTATCAGCTCCATGAAGTGCCCCGTGGGTCTCCTTGCCACCTGGCACCCTTCCCCAAACCATGAGAGTGGATGCTGGTGGGGAGCCAGCCACACATTCAGCTGAAGGCATTGCTTCTGCTGTGGCAGTGGGGAAATACCAGGTGCCTGCTTGTGACCGAGTGCAGGCAGTTAATGCTTTGCATGGATGGGCTGGAGTGGCTGCCATGAGCTGGGCTGCTCTGTAGTGAATCTGTCTTGGGGACTGATGGGCTGCTTCTTTGCTCTCTGAGTCAGAACAGTAGGACATGAAAACACTTTTCCATGGAAAAATGCACAAAATGGGAACAGTAGGGCCTAGCTTTTAAATCTGCTTATAAACACCTCAGATCAGATCACCTCTTGTTCTTACGCTTTCTTTTCCCCCTTTTCTTATGTCACTTCAACAAATCCACACCCGTAGCCACTGCAGTGGATGCAAAGAACAGAAAGCTGCAGCAAAGCACGCATCTTTGTCTTTTGTGAGTGTACTAAATACTTTTTCTTTTATAGAGTTATCTGTAGGCTACTAAATTAACTATGTCCTATTTACTATCCACAACTACCTCCACAATACTCCTAAGCCCAGGTAATGGTGAATTTGTCTGTGTTCTTCCTCAAAGCAGTAAATGCCTGATCTAATGAGAGAAAACCTCAGTGGAGGGACAGCACCTTTTGGTTGCTCAGTAGGCCCTGAACTGGCCAGGTGCTGGCCTGTGGGCCTGGCTGCATCCAGCAGGTTGGAAATTAGGAAAAATTTATTCTCAGAAAGAGTGGTGATGCACTGGCACAGGCTGCCCAGGCAGGTGGTGGAGTCACTCCAACAGGTCCCTGTCACTCCTTACTGAGGTCTCCACATCTGGATGCAGTACTCCAGGTGAGGCCTCACCAGTGCAGAGTAGAGGGGCAGGATCACCTCCCTCACCCGCTGGCCTTGTTTCTTTTGATGCAGCCCAGGATACGGTTGGCTTTCTGGGCTGCAAGGGCATAGTGCTGGCTCATGCCCCTTTTGCCATCCACCAGTACCCCAGGTCCTTTTCAGCAGGATTGTGCTCCACCCTTACATCCCCCAGCCTGTACTGACACTGGGGGTTGCCACGACCCAGGTGCAGACCTTGGTTGGTTTTGTTGAAGCTCATGAGGTTCTCCTGGGCCTGCTGCTCAAGCCTATCTAGGTCTCTCTGGATGGCATCCCATTCCTCAGATGTGTCAGTTACACCACACAGTTTGGTTATTTCAAGGCTGTAAGAATCATAGGTTTAGAGCAGATTTTTTCCTAACACTATGAAAGGAGAACCATCTTCAGGATCCTGGTTTTAATTTCCAAAAAGACAGACTAAAATTCCTAAAATCCCAGCTTACATTCTAGGCTGGGGGCAGGACCCAGATAACACACCTGGTGCTATATGCTAGCACAGAGTAGGCGGACAGCCTGCATGGCCGCCCCGTTGCTGCCCAAGGATAAAGGTCGTCTCTGAAAGCCTGCATTGTTCTCCCTGTAGCACGCTGTGTGTTCCCTTGTCACAACTGCTACGCAAATACAAAAGTAACCACAATACAAATGCATCATAAAGCCCCTCCCCTCCCCGTGCTGCCAAGCAAAACTGTTTCAAAGGAAAAGTTTTATGATGAAAAAGCATATTTCCTCTTTATTTCCTTTTCACTATCATCAGCTTTTATCTAGCAGGATCTGTTTTAATCTCAGCTACAGCTCATTCACCCTATGTGCCATATTCAGAATTCTCCAGCCTTCAAAAGCCATATGGAGTTTAAGCTGTTGCTGCGTTTTTAATTGGACCAAGCCTAGTGTCCAATGTTTTGAGTTATACTAAAATCTGCTCACATATCTTGAAGCACTCTCCCAGGAAGAGTTCAGTTCTGATTTTACAACAGTACTGACTTATTTTGTTATTACTCCAAGCCAGACACAGCTATTCTGCCTGAGGCCATTATATTTTGACCTTCATGGGCTTCAGAAAGCTTTTGAACTTTCTGAAAGATATTGCCCTCTTAACCAGCAGCTACGCTTACCCTAAAAAAGCCCCTCATGCTTCTTTTTTTTTTTTTGTGATCAGCCAGGGGCTCAAGCTCTGCTATTTGTATTTCTAGTGAACACATGGGCTGAAGGTACCATCTTGGCAGTCTTTTGGTTTCTTCTGTCAATGATTGTAATCTTGTTTCTGAGCAAAGCAAGAGGAGCACCACATCTTCATTCAAAGCTCTCTCCGTTATTTGGAGTATCCATAAATGACCCTTTCACTTGCAAAGTGTCATGCAGAAAATGCTAGTTACAGCTTTAATGTAGAGGTAGCCAGCTCTCAGCTCAGTGCAGTGCTACCACTGTCCCTCTCCTCCATCAAGTACCAGCTGTTTACTTGGTTCTTGTTTGAGGGTTCACCAGCAATTCTAGGACACCCTCCAGCCTTGATTCATGCTTACTGAGTACAGCATCAGACTCTTGGATGTCTTGACTCATGCTGGGAACCTGTTCATTGGTCTCACTGGCTGGATCCTGGTCATCTGCACTCAGCTCTGGCATCCCAAAAGGAAGCTGAACCAGATGGCTGCTCAGGGTGTTGCCAGGCTCACTTTCTCCTACCTCATGCCTCTTGCTGAGGTTATCTTTTCTTTGCAGCACCCTGAAAACCTCTAGGAGTAAAGCACTCCCTTTGGGGCTCTCAGTGGTGGAGTAGGAACTCTTGGTTCCTCCTCTCTGGGCTATGTGCTTCACAGGCAAAACACACAGTAATGGATTTTTGAGGGTCACACGATGCACTTAAATCTCACAAAAAATGGAGGGAGGCCTGAAATCGTATTTAAGTTGCAGACACTCCCAAATGTCTGGCTACATTTGAGGTCATAGTGGTTTCCTTCTGAGCCCCAGAAAGCAAGAACAGCCTGAGGACTTCGGAGGACAACACCTTTCAAGGTTTTGTTGTGGGCAGTTCCACCCACAGTCCTACATCTGAATACAGCTTATAGATCAAAAAATAGAGGCATAAGAGAGAGCCTCATGCAATTTCAGAAGAATTTATGGTCAGCACAACCTAATGAAGAGCACTATATTTGCAGCTGGTACTGATGTCTCCATTCCCTTGCACGGTCACAGTGCTGCCTGCCCTGTGAGCAAAAGCACGTGCTTGTTCAGAAGGCCCTGATACCTTGTGGGGATTTGCAGTATCAGCTGTTTACTACAGATGATAAGGATGTTTCTTTTTCATGTATGTGGATATTTAAACTGGCCTGGAAAAGAGGAAATCACTAAAAATAACAGAATTCAAATAGAGGAATGTGAGTTTAGGGTGAGCAGTTTTTTTTTAACAAATGTTAAGTTCCTAAACATGAATTGTTTACAGTTACCACACACATCACTCAAACATGCAGATGAAGAAGGGATGTAAGCAAACTCTGATTTCTGATCCTGAGCTGACGATAACTCTGCTTGTGAATGATAAAATATATTTGGCTCAGAATTTGTGAATTAAGATAAAATGGATTTATTTCCTTATCATAAGAAAACCTGCTAAAATATCCAAAGTATGATTGCAGAGAATGGCACACCCCTGGTCTACATATACTATCTGCTGTAAAACCCTTTTTGTTTTTGGTACTTTTGAGCAAATCTCCCTTTTGTGTTTTCAGTGATCAGATGCTGCAGAGCATCTATAACTGTATGCTCAGTGCAGACTCTCGTGGTTATATACCAATGTCTGATTCTTCAAGTACTTGTCCTTGATGCACTGTGATGCTGTGTGCAAACTTGCCTTTTCTCCAGTCTGATTTCTGGCATGACTTCCAGATGTTTTGCTTATAGCAGACCTTAAGGTTGATATCTTGCCCATGAGCTGCATCTGGGGTTGAGTCAAGGATGACAATAGAGGTCTTAATCAGCAGCAACAACAGTAAAAAAGAACGGAAGGACAGCTGCTGGTGTTGAAATAACTTCCATAGCTTTTGTGTGATTCACACAGTATTTGCTCATTTACTTATCTCAAGAACCCCCGCAAAGAGCTACAGAGTGATAATGTTGGGTGTTTTGGTCCTGAATGCCAGAGACAGGAAAATGTAAGGCCAGCTGAAGCCCAAACAAGCAACTGGAAGTCTGAGACACAATTCCTCAACTTTAATAAGAGCCTGGGATTCTTTTATCATGGCTCATTATGGTGCCAGTTCATCTCATCTGCATGGGCCCAGAAGGGAGAGTTAACTTTCCTTAATATATGGCATGCTCCTGCACAAAAGAAGAAACTCACAAAAAAAAGCAAGTAACATAATGCCTATGTTCATGCACAGTGTACTGCAGTATTTTACATAGACCACTTCTATTTGGCAAGTGAGGGAGAAGAGAAGGCACTAATATTTAGGAACTATGACATGAGAAAAAAAGGTAGGAGGATGCTGCATGCCAGCAATTTGTTTCACTAGTAACAACGAAGACCAACGACAGGTATTTCTGTTAGAGTACACTTTATTATTTCTCTAACATTCATTGCTTTCTCTGGCATCTTGCTGAAATGTTTTTGATTGCCTGCAAGTAGGAGATCAGTTGTCGTAAGGTGTGTCACTGTTCCTCATCTCTGTTTATAGCTTTCAGCTGCTGCCAGGCCTGACATTCCTCTTTGTGACTTCTGAATGCCGCTGTGATTTTAAAGAGACACTATCAACAGAAACAAGCCCTGGAAGTTTGTAATCACCCTCGTTCTTATTTACCTCACACTGAGAGTTAGTTCAAGCAGAACATATACAAATGCACAGCACTGGTGTTTTATTTTTATGTGTGTGACTTCCACAGAATAAAACCAGTTCTTGACTATTTCTAAAAGTCCCCTCCCTGATTTTTAGACTGCAGTTCAGCGCCACTCTGTCTTCATGTTTGCTCTTTGTATCACTTTGCTCTTTGTATCAGTTTTCACTACCACTTCTTTTGGGGCAGTGAAAGTAGACTTGTCCAGTCTTCCAGGTGCTTATTCATTCACAGTATATGCAGCATTACTTGGGTTAACAAGTTAGAAGAAAAAGTTAAGACTTTAATTGTCCTTATTCTGTCATATTTAAAAAACTTATAAAAACATTGGCCTCAACATGAGGTGCTGTAAGTTCCCTTCCCCTGTGTTGTTTTTGGACTTGGAGTATTTTGGAAATTATCTCTTAAAAGACAATAGTATTTTTAAAACCTCCTACAGGAACACATTTGATTTGAGCTATTCAAAGCAAATGCGAAGGACTAACAGACCTGTGAAAATGACCTCTGCTGGAAAAACAGGGTTGGTTGTTTAACTTCCAGGCTGTTTTGTTCTGAATGTACGTGTGTGACTTCCTGGCAACTCTGCAAGAACTATGTGCATCTCCAAGCATAATTTAGCTCCGATATCCAGAAATACATTTGGACGCAATGCAATGTCACAGTCTGCTAGTTCTAAATTTCTGGTGGGGATTAAACCTTTGAGCAGAAGTGTTGAAATGAGTGGACCTCTCCTCTGCGAGGTCCCAAAGGACTGCCATCCCTTTTTGGGTTGGAACAGCTGCAAAAGCTCCTGTGCCAGCAGTTCAGGGTGGGGGCACAGCACAGGTTCCTTTCGTGCAGGAGGGTCTGCGAATGCATATGCCAGTTGTGGGTGCCATCAACGTAGCTTAGCTCCTCTGGTTTGTAGAGTAATGGCAGATCATGTCAACTCGGAATCCAAACCACAGAGCTTTACATGTTTATGTATTTATTTCCAATTGGTTTAATGGACAATCTAACTGCTGGTTTGTTGAGATAACTACTGTTTAGAAAAGGCATCATGTGGGAGGTTTTAATACTTCTTTTTCCTCTCCTAGGATCATATCATAGGAACAGTCTTGAGGTGCTTAGGAATTTGTCTCCTGTTACCTGTTCCCACATGTGCAGACATAGTCCTTCTGTTATCACATTGCAGGTATTTGCTGTAGGATGACGATTTCAACTAAGAGAATATGAAGCAGGATCAGATGCATACCTTAAGCAGCAGTGTTCCTAACCTCATGTATCTTTCTCTTCAAAAATAAAGACAAGACTCCACTCCTTTTACTACATTTAATCAACAGAATTGTTTTGGAAATGTGATTTTCTTAAAATAATCACTGAATCACCAGCAATTAGCAAAGAATGATGGATCAGCCCGAAGTGTCTGACATATTGCGTCTAGATAAAACCCGTTCTGGACACAGTTATCAATTCCAACAGCCACGTGAAGGAGCATGATGAGAGCCAGGCGTAACCAGATCTATGTAAAATCACTTTTACTGCTGTTGCCGATGAAATCTCGAAAGAAAGAAGCTTAAGATCCAGAGAGCACATGAATACAAGTAATGTAAAAATACTCATTTTAACCTCCTTAGTGCTTTTATAATGCAGGTAGTGAAACAGCTTCTTGTGCATACTCACAGAGTCTGGAGATTCTTGTTTAGCATATGTGAAGAAACAAAAGGGTGAAAAATTACTATGTCCTGAGCAGTGCAATTGATGCTTACCCTCTGTAGAAAACTATCTGTATAAAACATTCTGAAAAGTATTTGCTGCCAGTCAGCATTTTAAACCTCTGTGCATAAATGTCTGCTAGACTAAAGGCAGTCATCTGAAACTCTGAGTAGTGGTAAACATAGATGAAACTTCACCTCAAATGTCCTGAAGAATCCATTCTTGGTTATTCATATACTGATCTACGGTGATAACAATGTGATGAAAATTAAAAACACAGGACAGCTATCACAGGTCACTCAAGTCTATAAATCAGCCTCTTTTTTTCCGAGATACTTCCTGGTTGACAGGAATACCAGCCGCATGAAGACAGTTACACTAATCAATATATGTCTTCTGTGATGTTATGATCTGATTCAATCTCTCAGTGAGTTATAGGCTTTTGTGGTCCGGGTATTGACGAAATCTGTCTTCTTAAAATCAGCCTTTGGAATGAAAGAAAGAATAATTCATTATCTTCAGTGTTGACTTTGCAAGGGTTCACCTGCCTAAAAGATAGGTATGGAGCCATAGCAAGGGTCTAGGTAGACTCCTCTGCAGTCAACAGAGACTGAAGAGATATGTCCCAAGAGTAACTCAGTTCAGTCTAAGAGGAGCGAGGGAGTATTCTACAGCTTCCTCGAGAGGGGAGTGGAGGGGCAGACATTGATCTCTTCTTTCTGGTGACAGTGACAGGAGCCAAGGGAATGGCATGGAGCTGCATCAGGGGAGGGTCAGGTTGGGGATTAGGAAAAGGTTCTGCACCAGAAGGCGGTGGGCATGGAACAGGCTGCCCAAGTCAGTGATCAGGCCTCAAGCTGCCAGAGTTCAAGAAGCATTTGGACAACACTCTCAGACATAGGGTGTGGATTTTGAGTGGTCCTGTGTGGAGGCAGGAGTTGGACTCAGTGATCCTTGCAAGTCTCCTCCAATCTGGAAAAGCCCTATGATACTACGAATCACTGCTGGGAGTTTCTTAACTGTCTCTACTGAATGTATGGGGAGCCTATTCCTCTAGCTCCAGCTCTACAGACTCATAACTCTTAGGTAACTAATGTCAGTTGAGATTAACCCCATACAAATGAAGAGTATAGGACAATGCCAAAATGCCTCACAATTATATCAATCTCATTTAATCAAGTCATTTCTGTTGCTTATTAGATTGACTTTTCAAAAATGTCTAGACATTAGGTGGCTTGCAGTTTTCAGTGCTATACTTGTTATCTCCTCGGGACCTGATTTACAGGGAAACAGCAAGTAATCAGCATTTTTTAAAAATAAGATTGGACAAATGTGTCCTTTATGTACATCCAGAATAACAAAGACTTCAGAAAATTCCTGCCATCATGAATTACTGCATGGTTCAAGCACCCTTATTCTCGAGTACAGATTTCTTGTTTGTAAGGCAACATACTGCTGAGAAAGATGAAAGACTGTAAAGAGATAAAAAGCTGAGTAATTTTCTTGGGCAAATTTCAAACAAAAAATCTATAGTTCTTACTGCTGTGCTTTTTTTCTTATTCTTTTTTTAAATCTAGAAGACTTCAGTTTCATTGTTGCTCTGTTAAGAAGCAAACTGGCTAATACATATGCTAAAAGCAAGAGCTTGAAAATAGCATAGTTTTAGGTTATTGGGAATTCTAGGTGACAGATATCCTGTGCTGCAAGTAAATAAGGAATGAAAACAGTTTGAAATGCAGGTTGGAGACAAGTTGAAGTTAACCCAGCTCTGCATGGAAAAAGGAGGTACAGAGCCTCAAAAGGAAAGAAACAAGCTGTTTTGTTGACTGGCTGACTCACGCTGGTCATTTTTTGTTTGATTTTGACTATGACAGTATATGTTTGCCAAACCTTCCCCTGGCTGTACCTTTTTGTTTGAATGTAACTAACACCTGGGCTTACAGACCGCACAGAGAACAAGGAGAATAAAACTGTGGGTTTAAAATAAGAAGCTGTTTTGCCCTTCCTTTGCTTTTTCTGGCAACTTATGCCCTCTGTGTCAGACTGGTTCGGTCAGTGGTGGATGGATATCTACTAAGCATCGCTTCTCACTATCTGACTGCTCTAGCAGGAAGCAGCAGTATTCTTCATAAAGGTTGCTAATGCATATAAAACGAGAAAGGGAGAGAATACAAATACTGATAAGCAAACTGAAGAGCATTCATTGCTTGTGCAGCATTATCATGGAATAATAGAATGGTTTGGGTTGGAAGAGACCTTAAAGATCATCCAGTTCCAAACCCCTGCCATAGGCAAGGGATACCTACCATTAGATCAGGTTGCCCAGGGCCCCATCCAACTGGTCCTGATCACCTCCAGGGATGGGGCATCCACAACTTCACTGGGCAACACATTCCAGTGCCTCACCACCCTCTGAGTGAAGAATTTTTTCCTAATACCTAATCTAAATATACCCTCTTTTAATTGAAAACTGTTATCCCTTGTACCATTACTATTCTTCCTGATAAAAAGTCTCTTCCAGATTTCCTGTAGGCCCCCTTTAGGTTTTGGAAGGCTGCAATGAGATCTGTTCTCCGAGCCGAACAACCCCAAATCTCTCAGCATATCTTCATAGGAGAGGTGCTCCAGCCCTCTCATCATCCTTGTGGCCCACCTCTGGACCTGCTTCAATGGGTCCATGTCCCTTGTATGCTAGGGGCCCCAGAACTGAATGGGCAGGTGGGGTCCCTTGAGAGCAGTAGAAGGGAAGAATCATCTCCCTTGACCTGCTGGCTCTGCTATACACAAGTAAGAGAAACACCAAATTCAGTAACCCCTTGAAATCCTACCAAGTAACACTGCAGAGGGCCCCAGAGGACAAATGAGAGGGTTCTACATCTGAAATGGCTAATTAAATATCTTAGCTATAAGACAGGTCTTACCTTTTTGTAAGCACTGTGGAGATCAGTATGCGCCCACAAGGAGTAGAGGAGGACTGAAGCAGCCTTACTAGCTTTGCTGAACATGTTACTGAAATTTTGTAAAAAGAATGATAAAATATGTTTAAATTCCCACTTCTTAATCACAGTGCATGTAGAGACTCAAGATATTATAACTTCATGCATTTTTTCTGTCTCTGTCCTTCTAAACGTTGCTTCCTTGCTCTTTATGTATTCTAGCAATCTCACACTGTCCTGACTACTAAAGAAAATGAAACATACATCTCCACTTCACTGATTCTTCAAAATTAGAGAGAAATTAAGTACTCTATAGCCTTAATCTTGCAGCACATGCCACAGTATTCAAATTCAGTTGAGAAAATACACCTCACAATAAAAAGTATTCTAAAGGATCTTTCCAGCAGTCAAAATGTCTCATTAGTTAGGCAAAATTAATACTGTTTGGGGCCTCATGAGGCCTCCTTTACTGAGATGAATTTCTTCTTTCTTTTTGTAAAAAGAGAAGAAGGCAAACAGAATAATTATTCATAAATCATTATTCTCTTTTGATTAAATACTGGTTACATGTGATTAAATATTAAAGAATTATTAAAGAAAACTTGGGACCCATTACCTATAATGAAACTCTATAAATAATTTTTAAGTACAGCTCCATCTTTTCTACAAAATGTGCTCCTGTGCTAAAGTTTAAAGGTTATCAGGGCTGTGTTACAAAGGACAGGGAACAGATAAAATCTGATAGCCTGCCACTACATATATGAGAATATAGATAATGTGCCATCATCGTTGGAGGTGATATTTAAAGAACTGGTACACAGCACATTCCTTTGTGGATGGAACAGACGTTACAAGAGATTTTTCTTTGTTTTCTAATATATGTAATTCTGTTCATACTGCACTCATTTTCAATCTGTGCTCTACCTTAAGATGCAGTATTTTCCTCCCAAGTGGAAAAGGTTGCAGTTTCTTTTTTTTTCCTGAAGGAAAGGAAGGAAGGAGAGGGGAAGGCTTCTCAACCATCTTACCTGTCGTTCATGCTGATGGCAATGATCTTTGGCAGGCCACCAGCATTTAGGAGAAGCCGTGCATTGTGAGAACTGCTCTGTGTCAAATTGTATAAGGTGTAGCAGACTGAAGCTGTGGTTTCACAGGCAATATCAGACCCTGGGACGTAGTCAGGAAGTATTGAGACCAAATCAGGCAAAACTTCTCTAGCTAGAAATTGGAAGACAGACAGAAAACTCCATTACTAACTGGTTAGTAGCATTACTGTATTACTACTTACCTAAGATTCCTACATTAGGCCTCCCATTATTGCCCATCACAGTGCTGTTTGCTCCCCGAAAAGAGTAATGATCTCATAGCTGTATGATACCTCCACAGTTAAGGTAAGTTGCATCCACACAAAACTGTACAGAACATATTTTGCTTCTTATGCACAATACATTAATACTTAGTGTACTGCAATGGAGTCATTAGGTGTATGCAGGCAGGAGGCCACCACCTCCTGAGGAAATGTGCGTGTCTAAATGTAAACATGGATTTAGTAGCACACCACAAACTGAGAAAGGGTGACTACAGCTTGATTTTAATGTTGCATTTGACAATGGTAGGCTATAGGGGGATGCACACATTGAACCTTCTATACCTGTACGTAAGTTACTTATTTAAGAAGAATGTCATACTTGGAAGTCTCCTCCTATTCAAAGAACACTTCATTATTTTGACCACACTGTATGTGACCCTACCAGCCATATATATTGCATATGTTGTATGCATATTGTGAGGACTGGGACAGTGTGGAGAACTATGCCACATGGACTGGTCCATGTTCAGAGTTGATGGAGAAGACTACAGCAGTCAGCAACAGGCTGCAGCCAGCCGCTCCTGATGTAAGAAGCAGCACTGGGAAGTAGCTGCAGGCATTTGGGGAAGGAATTATTCAGTGTGAAGCCATACTGGCCCTCAACACTCAGCATGCCACTTGTACTGAGAATGTTTTGCTCACTCTGACTTCTGTTCTTTCCTCTAGGTTGCGACAAAGTTTGTTTACAATGAGATTAAATTACATACAATTCAGATAAGGACTTCTTTAAAACTGAATAAGCCACCTGCTGTGATAAATACCAGACAAAGCAATTATGTCCGACATGATAGTCCATTTTTTTCCCATTGGTAAATCAAGTAAGGAGATTTTCAGGAAGTCTGAAAATCATTTTATTTCCAGATATGTTTTATATGAAACTTATCTCAATTTGAAATCAAACATTCATTTCGCTTGCTGAATAGAAACGCTTTTATCTAGGAAAATTATGTCCTTCCTTTCCTTTGGCCAATATGATTGGAGAGTTTGACTTGAATCCACGTCAGTCAAAAAGAACTCCTTTTCACTGACGAGTTCATCTGAAATTCCCCCCATTTTCACTACTGTGGGTAAAGCAATAAAAAAACAGTAAAGTTTAAGCACCTTTCTCCAGAGCTTTATTCTGTTCTGCCTTTTCCACATTCTTTTATGGATTGTTTTTCCCTAGGAAAAACCTGACCTCTTCCTCTCAAGCTAATTCTTATGTTTCTGGAGGATTCACCACTTGTAATTTTTAACATCCTACGTATTATCCTTTTGAAATCAGTCTAATAACATATTGTTACATTTTCATTAATAGGGAATGATCTCTAAGGATTAATCAGTGATCAGAAGACTGTTCTGCAGAATTCTGGATGCTAATTCATCCCTTAAATCAGCTTTATGCCTGTAATTTCCTCTTCTCCCCTCAGTAGGAATACAGAAAAGGACAACAAATGATGTGAATTCACTTTATCCTATCATTAGGAAAAATATTCAAGTATAAATTAAATAGAAATGAAAATACTCAGAATAGAAAGGGCTTCTGATGTGAAAATAATTATAACATTTTAGAAATAACACCCTCCAGAAATAATTAGTTGTTTTCTCTGTGGGATCTTCTAACTTTGCAGGGAAACCGTGGAAGCAGTGAGCTTGCAAAGTTTTATGTCTATAAGAAGAAAATATCATCTTTGCTAGAATAACTAGAGATGTTCTATTAAATCGTTATGGCAGCAACTCTGCATCTTCTTAGCTTTACCCTATTTTAAGTGAAAGAAAACCTTTGTTCAAATCTATGTATATTTTACTACTTTGAATATACATCACTAGAATTATCTGATGAGGAATACACAATGTAGAAAAAAGTTGAGGTTAGAGTCGTTCTTAGACAAAACCCGTATTTTCAATCCCATATAATGAGTCAAGCAATCAATGTAAATGACTGTTAAAATTCACATACCAGTTTTGTTTTTTTTTTTATTTCTTTTTTAAAGAAGGAAAGGTTAAAGAGAAAGAAAGCCCAACAGACAACATTAGTCTTTGCTCACCTATATCATTTTGCAGAGAGGTGTTGCGAGACAAGTTCCTGAGCAGTGAGACTGCTGTCTTCTTTACTGCTGGGTGGCTTACATGCAGCATAGTTCGAATACTTGGAAGGCCATTTGCCTTCCGAACAACAGTCTGGGCCACTGCAAACGGCATCTGTTATAAAGGCATTTGGCAAGAATGTGTCATTACCATGAATGTATAGCCCCAGAAACAACAGCAGTAGGCTCTTTGTGCCGCTTCATGTCTATTTAAGATAGTTTAGATCTGGAGCTAGGTATGAGCTGAAACAGAAGAGGAAGGTGATATAAAAGAAGTTTCAAGCCCACTATTTCCCACATACTCTTTGGGCAGTTCCTCAGCTAAAACATAACTTAGGTCGTCAATTTCTAAACCATGAAAGGGATGTAGCTGTGCCAGAGAATTCCTCTCTCCATGGGACTGATTTTGTTCCACAAATCCCCTTTTTTCACCCTTTTAGCATCAACTTATCCCTCACTGTGCAACGAATTAGCAAATTCCAGATGTGGACACAAAGTGAAAAGAAGTGATCCTCCTATTTGCCAAGGAGGAAATATCTGCAGTGCTGGTTATGACTTTCTCTTCAAAGTCCTTTGATTTCATTGATTGTGCCTGGAAGCCAGTGATTTGCCTGTAGTTATCTGAGCTTCATGCTGTGAGTATGTTGCAATTGCAGCCCTAAAGTCTATGCATTTACATCAAGAACTAAGTGACAAGAAAAAGAAAAAAGCTGACTTACTGGTCCAGTACCAGCTGTGAGGTTCTGAAGAGCTCCCAGGGATGCTTCCTGGGTATAGTTTCTGGTACTCTTTGCTATCAAGGAGAGATATATCCTAATCAGTGTGGAATGCCAGAGTGATTCCACACCTCTGGGATTGCTCTTTTCCTCAGGTAGCGGGGTGTCCTGCTGCTTCTAAACATGTAAACAGATCAGCTGTTAGAACCAGTAACCTTATATGACATAATGCATCACAATCTAAACTAGCAATTTTGTAACTCTATGACCAGATGATTTTGTGGAGCTCATTACAGAGAATCTTCATGAGAAGGAAAGCGAACATTATTTTAAGATAGACATTTATTGTTGTATTATCACTGATATTTTAATAATCAAAGGGTCTAAAAATGAAGTAAAAGCTGATTCAAGTTCTTTTCCTAAGATAAATATTTATTTCCTTGTTTTCGTTACCATTTTTGTTAACTAGATCAGGGACTGCAATTGAAAGTAAAGAACTTTCATTTTTACTACCGCATGTTAGGATATTGGTTAAAAAGTACTCATATAGTATTCCAAGATCTATTATCAATCACATGAGTTCAAACATTGCAATTGGAAAGTCATGATGGAACAATAATTTTTACCAATAAGCTCATGTGTGAGAACATTTCTTATCTTTGATGATTCAGAGAATGAACCTGAAGTAATCCATTGTGGAGAAATAGGGATGTATTCTCCAGGAGAGACAATCCTGGTATTTGATAACATATAGCCAAGAGCACTCACTGCTACAGTCTTGTCTGAGGAATATGGATATGTTTGATGACTGATTAAAGTATGTTTAATTTGCAGTAATTATATTTTCCCTAACACTCATAGTCTAAGAGCAGGTCTGATTTTGTTTCACTTTCATGAATTGAAATTATGCTACTGATGACCAGAAGATCCATGTTCACACTCTTTTAGACTTTAAGCTCCTCAGGAAGTATCAAGTTGTGAACACTAATGGCAACCTGTAAAATTCCAGTATTTAACTGTACTGACCATTCCATCTGAAAATGGGAGACAGGTGAAGGGGAAGATGCTTTGCATCTCTAGCTATTGACGCTAGGGGCTGAGCTGAAGGAGAAAGAGAAACAGCATGCTAAAGCTGTATTCTGGATGGAACAGGAGAAGAAGGAATAGACTCCAGCAAAAATAATGGATGAGGAGGAGCATAAATCCTTTTATTTCCCTTTCCCCCTCCCTGGTACCTGTTTTTCTCCCCAACAATTCCAGCTGCCAGAATATTTGGATCTGTAAGAAGTCTGAAAGCCACAGAGAAGGCAAATCACTTTGTACTAATTCCCTTCGTAAAACTGCTACAATATCCAGTCGTTGGTAGGATACTTGCACAATTGCTGAACATGGTGCAGACACCAGTTAGATCCATCAGGTAATGAAGCTGAGAGGCAGTATTTCTCAACTAATGAAACTGTGAATTGCTTTGTCATTTGTTCCATCAGACATCTAATAAGATAATGGATGTTAGAAAAGGGTATCGATAAATTTACATTTTGAGGGTGAGTGTCACAGTACCAGATGCATCACCAACAGAGAAGCAACCTAATTAGATCACAGCCTTATGTTCTCCAGAAGTTGCTACAACTGATTAACAAAATGAGATGTAACAAAACATGTGCTTTACCTCTTTCACTTTTCTGCTCCGTGTTCCAAAACAGCCTGGTGTTCTATCATTGGTAGAAATATTTCTTCTTTGTATATAGATGCTCTGGGCATAGCTTTCAGGAAGTTCTACCTCTAGTTGGTAGGAAAGATTGTGAAGAATGCACACACAATTTTCTGTGGCCTACAATAACAAAAGAATAGAAAATTTGGAAGCAATGGCATGTGTTGAAGGGACATGTATAGACAAAGAACTTCATCTTTGGATCTTAAACAATTAACTGCATAGCTTATAATGGTTTAAAGAAGAGCTAGTTTTCATGCCAGTGATCCACAAGGCTGCTTTTACACTGAGAAATTAAACATGTCCTGAGATGTTCCTAAGCACTCAGGCCAACTGGCACACAAGTTGCATGTTTGTTGGAAATGATCCTGGGACATTATAATTCCTGAATGTACCTGGGATTTGTTTGGGCACGTGCTATTTAGCACAGACCAGAAGTGTGCCAAGGAATGCACAGAAGCTTAAGAGCGAAGATGAACTCATATATACCTAGTCAGTGTCAGCAAAAGGAAAGCTTTGTATCTTTCCAAAGGATACAGCACTTTTTTTTTTTTTTTTGTGTGTGTGTGTAGAATGCCATTTAAAAAAAAAGAAAAAAAATTAGATGTGCCTTTCTGGATGTGGCTCTGGGCAGCCTGGTGGTTGGAGACCCTGCCCATGGCAGGGTGGTCAGAACTAGATGATCTTTGAGGTCCTTTTCAACAAGGCCATTCTATGATTCTACGATTCTACAATTCTACGATTCTGGGCAAGACCGAGGTCAGGTTGACAATTTCTGAATGATGAGTTCAGTGGCAAATAGTTTCATTACCAGTTCTTCACTTTTTGAAAGTAAAAAGGGGATGAGTGGTTTTAGGACAAAATGCAGCAGGGAGCTCTTGACACAAGTGTGATGTGCTGGATTCTCCCTGGAGCTACTGGCTCTGAATGCAGGGCGATGGAGAAGCTCAAGTAACTAATCCCAAGAAAGAGCTACAAATACACAGTAATTACCACTACACAGCACAAGTTATAGCAGGCACGTTAGAAGTGCCTCATAGGCTACAGTTAACCTCGTAAGTGGCTGCCGGTCTTCTAACCTAACTTCACCCAGTTAAAAGACAAGCATCTCGTCTAAGCAATGTCCAGGGTTCATCTGCAGTCAGCGTTGGGAGGAAGAGAAGGAGAAAACCTGTCTTTTGGAATTGTCCACATCCTCACAGTTACTGACTTAGGCTGAATGCTTAACTTCCAAAAAAATGTAGGAAAATGAATTCCATTCTAAATGACATAAACTCCTAATTACTTTGCCATCTAGATTTAGATTCTTCATTTCCTAAGGGACATGTAGCATCTCCTATTCAGGAAAGTGCTCAGATTAATTCTTTAAAACTTCTAGCTCCCTTAAACAAGCAAAAAAAAGTAATACCTGAATCTTTAAAAGTTTCTAGTTCTCTGTGGTGATCCTTAAGACTGTCTTCCTAAAGCCAAGGTATGTTATTCTTTTAGATAGCAGGATAAAAAACACTTTTAAAAGCTTCTTTTTGAACTTTCGTATTTGGTAGCAGTTCTAAAATCACTGGAAATAAGTATAAATTTGGCAGCTACGTCACAACACTTTCTGAATACTGGTTTTGAAACAAAAACTTGCTCTCAGTGATTTCCCCTAGGAAAAGACCTTCCGTCTTGAAGAATACCTTGTCATTAGGCTCATGGTCTGCAATAGCTCCTTGAATGTAATACACAAGAGAATCAATCAAACCGTCACACTCTCTCATCTTTTGCCTTCCTTCTGGGCCAGCAGAGCTCATGTTCCTGTGCAGGAAGAAATACATGGGTAAGAAGAGATTTACTTGAAGATATTTTCTTGTGCCTCTCTGACAAACTTTTCCAGATAAACCTTAAAATAGAAAAGTTAAGGATGACTGCTTCTTTTCTGTAGGGCTGTACAATAATATGAGACTCTGTTAAATAAAACTTCAATTTTAGTGCATTCCCAGACAATAACAAATAACAAATTAAAACAAGCTGTTGTGTTTGGATGGATAAGGTATGCCCTGATTCCAGTCTTCATCTCGATGTAATCTTCTCTAAACAAACAAACTGAACTTTTTCTTCCCCCAAATATTCCACTTTATGCTGTGTTTTTAATATCTGTGACATTGGCTATGTCAAACTACCAGAGGAAAACTACTTGTGAAAACTTCCTTTCAAAAAAAGTCTTCTATTAACATTTACCTAAACCAAACCAATTCTTGTATTAAATGGAGAGGTTGGTGGCCCTGCCTGGCAGGGGGGTTGAAGATTCATGATCCTCGAGGTCCCTTCCAACCCGGGCCATTCTGTGATTCTGCGATTGATCACCCACAAACAAACATAAGTTCTGAGAGTTTTAGCAACATCTACACATAAACTATAAAAGTTCTGGAAAACAGGAAACAGCTGTTTCTTTATTGCCTAAGTTCATTTCTGTGCTTGTAAATGAACCGCAGAGTAAACCCAACTTTCTCAACTTGAATATGATTGATTTCAGCTATGGGGCCAAATTCACCAGACACTGCATGTGCTGTTAGAAGGAAGGGAAAGAAAGCTGAGCCTGCAGACTGAGCTCAAGGCAAGCAGACAAGTAATGCATCGCAAGGCGGCCAGTGGCTGTAGTCACTGCCAGCTGAGCAGTGTGCGAATACCGAATCTTCTGCTACTGCCGATGGAGAGCTCATAGAGTCACAGAATGATTTGGGTTGTAAGGGACCCGAAAGCCCATGCAGCTCCAACACTCTGCCCTGAGCAGGGCTACCACCCAGCAGATCAGCTGCCCAAGGCCCCATCCAGACTGGCCTTGAACACCTCCATGGATGGGGCATCTACAATCACTCCGGGCAGGTGTGCCAGGGCCCCACCGCCTTCTGAGTAAGGAATTTCTTTCTAACATCTAACCTAATTTTCCCCTCTTTTAGTTTAAAACCATTCCCCCTTGTCCTGTCACTATCAGTCTATGTATAAAGTCAGTCTCCCATCTTGTTTATAAGCTCCGTTTAACATGCTGAAAGGTCACAATGAGATCTTCCCAGAGGCTTCCCCAGGCTGAACAAATTCCCTCAGATTTTCTTCACAGGAAAGGTGCTTCTCTTTTCTGCTTTCCCTCATTTCTCTGAGGGTCCTCATAGTTGCTGAGCACCCTTCCTCAGTTTGCTCTTTCGCCATTCTGTTTCACGTTCTCATGAGGACAACAGACTCATCACTACTGATATTTGTTTCCCGTTGCCTGCAGAGAAAGACATGTAGAAAGGAGAAGCTCTGCTGAAGAGTTCTATCAAATCCTGCCAATTCTCTGTCAAATGTTTCCCCGTGCACCTCTGTGGAGACACTTGGGTACTCCTTGCAGTGAACAGTTTCCCCACCCAACTGAAAACAGAGTCTCAGTGCAATGCCTCTGGTGCCCACATGCCTTCCGTTGCTCCTGCAGTGTTCAGCAGAGGAGATGTGAAGGGACAAGGAAGAGTTAAAAACACACTCCACTCTGCTGCTTCCCAGAGCATTCTTGAGGCTGCTGGCTCCTAGGCAGACAAAGCTGAAGCCACTAGAAACTGCTCAGTCCAAGCGAGGGAAATGCCAGATGCCCTCTGCTGATGCCTTCTGCTATTCTACAACAGTGGCTCAGGCACTGCTGCACATGCTGTCTGCCTCCTCCAGACTCAAAAGAAGACACTATATGTCCTACTTTCTGCTCACATTTCTGTGCTTTGTGGTAACCTGAGTGCAACTTGAAAATGAATTATGAAAGCCATTTAAAAACCCTTGAAAAGCTAAGGACATGCTTTCTGCTTGAAGTTTGGCTCAAAATAAGCTACTGATTATCAGGGAAGTAATAACACTTCATTTTGAGGTATAATTATTTTTACAACTGAACGGCCTCTGAATTATGGAATGTTGGAGTTATAAATCTTGGCCTCATTATTCTGGCGTCCTGCTGCTCTGTTGGCCAAAAGGCTGCATACAGTATCACATTCCTGCTTTGTTTGAAATAACATTAAATCCAGCTCAGTGTTAGTATCTACCACAAACAAAGAGGGTCATGTTCTTTAAATAATTTCAGGGAGCTTACTTTACCTCTTATTTACCCACTGGAAAACACAACAGTTTAAAATGTTATTAATGACAAAGCCAGAAAGGCACAGCTTTAAATTTTCCCGTGGCTTATGATAATAAAACACATGTGATATTTTCTACATACTGCCAATGCAGTTTTGTCCCCTCCTCCTGGGAAGCACATATTTAAGTTAAATATTAATGCACTGCAATTACAGCTTTACTTTAGGTCATACTGTTAATAAGGTTCGTATTTATGAGTTCATTCGTGCTCTTGTGGAATTATATGTCACAGAATTAATATTCAGATTCCTCAATACGGCAACACTTTGGAATTCAATTTTGCCTCTGCAGGTCACATTTGAGTCATGTCGTCCTTTCAACAGTTTATGGCTATGCTGACAGAAATGTACATGCTCTACAGTCCTTCTAGTGCATAGCACAAATAGTTTCTGAGGTGCACAGACTAAAAATACCATGAAAAGATAAGTGTGGAATTTCCCCTACTGAAGACCTTCAGCTGATATGGCACTTCATCTTGTCACAGCACAAAAATCACTGAACTTCAGACAATTATCATCATTCTGAATAGCACAGGAAAAACCATCACTTGTACTTGCTGTCTAGCATGACTATGGGGTGGTACACAGCTTCATAGCTCAGGAAGCAGAGAAGAACATGAAGCTGAGGCACTGCCCTGTTCTGCAAAGGAAATGAATCACTGAACTGCTTTCCTTGAGTTGCTGGCACTCAACTGTTTATCCAGACAGAGATATCACTGTGCGTGTCTGCGCACGTGTGCATACATATACGGCCACGCTGTTCTCCACCTCTTTCTCCTTATTACCACAGCGTGGACTGGGAAGAGCTCCTACCCTCCAAATTGTCCAATTACAGTTGGAACCACTTTTCTTTGAATGCGGTCAGATTTGGTTTTCAGGATTGGGTAGCATCATATAGGAGTCAACTTCTTAAAAAAAAAAAAATCATTTTGAAACAATGGCAACATTTTGCTTAGAAAATTGCAAAATTGACTTAATCTTGCCTTCCCAAGATTTGAGGCTCCTGACAAATACAGCACCTCCCTCTGAGCTCAGGAGTTTGACTCTCTTGTTGTGGAGCTCCTGGAGGCCTTGAAATATCCATCACTTGAGCAATTGGGCAGCTGCCATTCTGGGCTGGGCTGGCTCAGAAATGCAGCTCCTGGCAACCTCATGGTGAGATCCCAGGGCTACTTAGAAATCTTCAAGCTTGCTATGCAAGTTTGTTTTCCTTGCATTTCATCAGAGTATACTGAGACAAATACATCTGTGGATAAAAAGAATTGGAGTCAAGATCTAACATACTGTTATAGAAAACCTCTTGTGCTACACAATTCCTGACACCTCTGCCTCGCATCAGTACTGAATAGTTGGGAACGTGCAACATGAGACAGGCTGCTGCTTGTAGGAATGCTCTTCTTTGAGTGACTTAGAACTTAAGTTTTGATATAATTTAGCTATTGAACATCTCTGACTTCTGGCATGCTTAAATACGCTAATCCTGGTGACATGCCCGAACTATACTGCATGCTAAAGTGGATGCATGTAACTATCTACAGGCCTCATTCATTTCACACCAAGCGTGGTGTAACTGTATCTGTGACTGAAGCAGCCATTTTCCCATGTTTCAGTGTCATTTATGGAGGATCAGCTAGTTCCCTACTGGGAAATATCCAGGTGAGGTAAGTACGAAGAATTTTAACATAGTAAAATCAGACATGATTCATGAAACAGAATGACAACACGTTCAATTACATTGCAAATTGAACCAAATGAAAGGGATTTTCCCTTTAAGCCAGCACTGAGTCACACGCTGGCAGACGTCAGAAGAGGCTTTTGCATTGCTGTGAATGATCCACACTACTGATAAGAAGGCGGCTTTTGCTCCTGGGACTCATTCTGCCAAAACTGGTAATTTGAATTTAACTCACATATGTGACAACAATCTTCTGAATTGCTTCATGATGTTCCTGAATTACTTAAGGAAACTGTATTCCCTTCATGCCTTACACAATTTAAAACTGCAACAAGGAAAGAAAGGAATCTATAGATCTACACAGTAACGCTAGGCACCAGGCTGCAAGCTGCTTTCTGGAAATACCAAATTCCTTTCAGGACCTGGGGGAGCAGGCAGACTGACGAACAGACACAGGAAGATAAGAATGGATGAAAATAAACCTAAAGGAGTGGCAATGCTGTGCAAAAGGCCTTGCTTCAAAGACTTGTTATCATTAGTCCTTTGTTTTACAACTTCAGTTAGAACCTTCCATTACAAGCTTGAGCTGCCATTACACTTTCAACCAATAGTAAGAGATTTAGCCTTACTTATCTCTGATTAAATGAAACGAGATGGTTATGCAGCCTCCTGGTCTAAAGTGCAATGATAGCACTTCCTCAGTCTACAGCTTTCCAGTCTTTATGGGTCACTGTCAAAGGTAAAATAGAGCTGGGACAGACAACAGGACAAAAACAGTGATGAAAAATGAAGTGTTGTATCTCTTTTACTTCCTGGGGAACCATGAGCAATGGTTAGCTGACTTTTCTGAAAGTGGTTGTCTGAGAAGTTTTGAAGAATTATGATACATAGTGCCACAGGAAAGTCCAGTTACAGAGCAGTTTTAAAGGAGGACTCCAATGAAACACAGCAGTTGTAACCATTAGCTCCAGCACCTAAAATGAAATGCTTTGCAGGAAGAAGTGCAACCTGTAAACATCAATTCTGGAAAGTTCAGTCCTTCAACACAACACTCAGGATAATGTTCCCATCAGCAGCTTCAGCAGATCATGTTCTGTCCCTGAATAATGGAAATATCTTGCACTGCAGAACTTTTCGAACAGGTATTTCAAGGAAAAAACATAACAAGATCATTATCAGCATTCAAAGTGTAATAAAAAGCCTTCTACTAAGCCTTCCTTTTAATTCACAGGGAAAGTCATCCCAAACATTTGTATAATAATATTCAAAACCATATATCCTGCACGCTCTTGGCATCTTGCATTTTCAGACTTGGAGGAAGAATATGGAGGAGGCGGCTAAATATCTCCACTAAGCCAATCCATTCCTATTGGAACAAGAGACAGTACTATTATGCAAAAAACAGCAAGAGTTGTCTTGTCTGCAAAAAGTCTGCAGTTTAATATACCAGTTTTACTTAATTGGCTTTTGTCAGACAACCAGGGAAGTCTTCTGATTTGCTTTACTCCACCTGCTCAGGGCACAATGATTTTTATCATATTTCAGGACTGAACAATACCATCACTTACTCTAACTGTCAATGCTAAATTTTGTGTTGTACGCAGCTTCATTTTGATCTATGAAGTTTTGTGACCTACAGTTTCTGTGAAAGTGTCAGAAGCAAAGCTTTAGGACAAAAAGCAGATCTAGAGAATGCGATTAACAAATCCATCCAACTCCTTATCAGCAAGTGAATGTACAGACCCAGGCAGCTGAAGTTTGGGATTCCACAATATGTCTTGCAGTTAGTGGTTAGCAGAATGAGGAGTGTTCTGGTTGTTCACTCATTCCACTGCTAGCATCTGCAATATTATCTGCTAGATGTGGATTCCCTTTCTGTCCTGAAACGCTGTTAAAGAGAGCTTTAATTTACAAGTTGGTAAGTATGTGGCACCCATGTCAGATAACAGTGTTAGATTTGGACTGTGGCTGACTCTGTCAGGCAATGGCTGCACACAACTTTTTGAAAAGAAATTCTGGCATTCTTCTTTACCTAAGCACTGTACTATGCATAATGTATGCACTTCAAAGTTCTATTTTTACTCTGTAATAGAAGCTGCAGGCTATAAACTTTATCAACATGCACAACAAACAGGTTAGTATTACAAAAGGGAAGACTAATTACAGATTTATACTATGGCACATTAATCTACTCTTTAAACATCTTTATTAGTATCATCATTCCCTCAGTGCACAGTTTGGGTTTTTTTTGTACTTTGTAATATACTGTTCTTACAGATTTTGTGCAAATATATTATTTTTAAATAGTACATAAGTAAAGAATACTTCTGGTGGTACTCTGGGAATAAAGAGAAGCAAATTGATTCATATAAAAATCTTGGATTTCTGGCCTATGCAAATATAAGCCTCATTAAAATCTATTCACTGCTAGAAAGTATGTTGGCAATCCTACAGATCAACTTTACCTGTGAATTTTCAAGATCATATTCTCCTCTCAGTTACAATTTGCAGTGTTTGAACATTTAAAAATGACAAGGACTAGAACATGGACATCATATTTTTTTAAATAGCCAATGTATCTTTGGGCAAAGGTCAGTTTGAGAGACTTTCATTAAGGCTGTAGAACCATCTGCAGCTTTAGAGCAGCCCTACTCACTTTCTTTACAGAGTTAGGTACATTCAGAATCTACTTTTCTTTGATTTAAAGTAATCCAGCTACTATAACTCCTTCTTTTCATATACCGAGTGTTGTCACGTTGCTTCAACAAGACAATAATTCTGTGCCCCCATATGCTGGCTTGTTGAGAAGAGATGGCTCTGGAGTCCAAAGCAGGAGCAGGTACAAAGTGGCATACCCAACCAGACTGGTTTCTGTACAAATGCAGCTCAAGCAGATTCATATGAAACAAGATGATCTACTTCATTTCACAGACAACACCACTAGCCAGAATGATTTTATTATGGGTAGTAAATGTTTCTCTGTATTTGTTTTTGAGCTATCAAAGAAAGATAAAAGTTAATTATTACTAAACCTGAAGTTATTTGGTAGTTGATGGGCTGGCAGAAAAAGAAACCTTATTGATGAGTATTCTGTATTGCTAGCAATTCTTTTGTACTCTGAAATCACTCATGAGTCAGACACAGGACTATTTACGCAGTACAAATTCATACTTCACTAATACAATTACTCTGCTGCTGGACATGTTATCAAAACAATTATGTACAAGGCAAAACCAGAAGTTTCCCAAGCCTCTAAATTTCAAACTTAATTCCTCATATTTTACTAAAAAGAGTTTAAAACTTAGGCCATGCCTTGTCACTTACACCATTACTCATTAATTTTTTCAAACTACGTTCTCTCATGTAAACATAAGACACATATTTCTGATACTCACATTTGCATTTACTTAAAGTGCAAATGACTTTGAACTCACAAAAAACACAAAGGGCCACACTTTAATAGATTGTTATTTTTAGAGGTGTATCCTGTTTTAAAGATGTGACTTTTATACTTCTGTTAGTTAGGGCTGGGACTACCTTAGTAGTCTTGTAATGTTCTAATCACTGCTGTAGTAGTCTCTGTTCTAATCACTATTGTGTTCATGAGGCTGACTGCAGTAGCAGATGCACAAATGTAATTCTATTCATACACCCTGTGGCTGCAGCCTGGCCTTGATAGATCTGAACTTGTGCAAAAAGTTGGATGTGGCTAATTTTGATTCAAAAATGACTTTTTTCCTAGTTTAGTTACTTACCAGTCTGTATGCAAACTCTTCTCTTGGTGTCATCACAGTCTGAAGCAAGCAAGAAAATGTGAACTGAGTGCTCACCTCAGGCATCCTGTGGCATTGTAGAAGATATCAGGGTCGGGTAAAACACTTGACTTGGGGTAATCTCGATCTGGCCAGCCAGAGCAAGGGATGAGAACAGCTTCTGTTAGGGTATGTAGGGCTTCTTTAACCAACAGGTGCTTCAGTTGGTCATTGGAAGACAAATTCCACAGCAAACCTGCAATATCCAAAATAAAATCAGAGTGGCAAAAGATTCCCCCACAGTTTGAAAGACCTAATCTCAATCTTCTTGAAGTTAATCAGTAAAAGAGCCTGTCTGGCTCTTGACAACCTCAAGAGGAGCAGAAGGGTGTGATTAGAGTTCAGCAGCCACCATGACACAACACTGCGCAACACCCTCCCACATGTGATTGCACACTGCTCAGTCTTCAGAGCCTCCAGTGAGAATGTGGAGGCTTTTTTATTTCCTCTCATGAGATAAGTATTTTGGCAATCAGTCATATGTGGACTATATTAATGTTCTCTTCCTTTATCTTGAGCTACTACAATTAGCCAGAGTAAGTATGTCTAAGAGGCTCTACAGTGTCAAAAAAAAGAATCTGAACTACACTGTGGAGTTTCTTTGTTCAAGTAGTACTTCTCGGATTGAACGCTGCTAAAGTCTGAAGTGGTGCCTATTGATCCACAGTTCTTCTCTCTAGGGATATGGAAGAAATAGGAAAAAATCAGTGAATGCACAAGGAATTTGATTTCCTGTTTCCTCCCAATGAGCAGGTAAGTGACAGAGCTTTTGGACATACTGTCACATACTTTCATGATCGGAGAGCAAAGCACAAGTTTTACCTTAACACTGAAAAGAGAAATAAATACCTCTGAAGGTTCACTATTGCACCACTTATTAATTTTGACCATGTCCCACAGCTGTATGAGGTTCACAAAGAAAGCAGCTCCTAACATAAAACTACCCTCACGGAGGATGCAGATAGCTGTCTGACACAGGAAAATGTGTATGTACATTCATGGCAATGTACTGCAGCTCTGGGAGTGAACTCTTCCTGAGTGACGGGACTTTGATCCAAGAGGAAGTGGCACTGAAAAAGGATGTACTCATCTGTGTATTAGAGGAAGAACTCTATATAGTCTAATACTTGACTGAAAAGAACAGTCTTCCATTGCTCTGCACACACACTGCCAACGTGCAGCTATGTTAATCACCAAAGTAGCACAAATGAAACAGATAAGAACCTCCAATGCCCATGATCATTTACACGTTTCTAGGGAGGAATTCATCCCTATTAGATGCCTGGCAGACTGATTGCACTTTCAAGTACCATCAAAATGCTGGAGAATAAACTTAAAAAGGGAGTAGATGTGAGGCACAAACAGTGAGTTTACAGGTCTTTGGAAATCTGCTGGAAGATGGGAGATGACCATTACCACATTTGTCAAACGCTTGATAGCAAAATTCCTCACAGGAGGGAAAAATTAAGCTTAATCACTGGTTGGCTGTGACTGTCCACATATTTGTCACTAAACAAACCATTAAGTAACACTGCACACTTTGTTTACTCACAGTGTACAAACACTGAAACAAAGATCCCAGATAATATTGTAAAATTGATTAGCTCTGCTTCTGTTCTGTTCCAGCAGATGAAAAATCTTTTTAAAGTAGTCTTCCCCTAGACATGTATTTCTGCGTTTCACTTACAAAGGCATTCATTGTTTCCCCCACTTGCTGCTCTAAGTTTCACAGACCTCCTCCTCCAAACACTGGCAGGGTATTAGTGAACGTTCCTTTCATCAGCTCACAACAAAAAATGTTTCTTTTATATCTCCTTACACTTTGAATTTAATTACAGTTATTGTGAGCAACAGTAAAATCAAAACAAAACCCAGCCAGAAGCAGCCGTTCCTTCTTCTGGGATCAGCTCTCCAACCTCTGAATTAGGGGATAAAAAGAAGAATGTACTTTCCTGAGGGATAAGTAAGGCTTACAGGAAATCAGACATGCAATCAGTCCAAAGGGCATCGGTGAGGGAAGCATGTTAAGACAGAACGGCACAAATGTGTAGGCACAAGGACAGAATATCATATTAGAAGGAACAAGTGTATTCTGAATTATAGATGGATACCTAGAATAGAGGTCAGAATTGTCAGAACAGAATCTGAACATTGCTTATATTGTAAATTTTCTGACAAATCCTGCCTTTGCCCACAGGCACTGTCTGACTGAGGTCAGAAGGATTCTCTCAGTGCCATTCTGGTTTTGAACGAATTTGTTCACTGTAAAAAATATCTTTAAAAGTAGGCTGTTTTCTTGCAGCTATATGCTGTAATGTACTTATAGTGGCATATTTTTCCTTTATAGTGGCATATTTTTCCTTTAGATGGTTATTTGGGAAAATGGGTGGGGTATACTTTGAAATTTATTTTTCTTTTTATGACAGATCTGTTTGTGCAGTAATCTTCCCTGCAGAAAGAATTTTCTTTCATTTCTTAGATTTACGCTGCATGATAACAAGATCAAGAGGTTAGGTACTCCCTAGAGGCTCATCTGGCTTACCTTCAAAAGTTGATCTTTTTTTGTTCATGCCCCAACCATTTTTCTTTCTGATCCTCAGTGTGCTCACTAAATGCTAAAAATGCCATTCCTCTCTTGGCTCCTGCACTGTCTCAAAGTGACATCTTCTCTCATTGCTCAGGAGTAACCTCATTCCTTTTGTAAAAGATATGCAAGAAGTTTGTATGTCAAACAACGGACAAAGCCTATGGCTCCTTTACTTTAGTTGTATCAATGACTTTAAGAAACTAGCAAACCCAGTCAACGCTATCTTGTGGAAGCTTCATTCTCCCTAAGAATAAAGCACAGAATTTGTATGGAGAAACCTGGTGGCTTTTTTCCGCACATAGGCATTAGGTAAACTAGTCCGTGGCAGTTTTCAGACCATTGTCATAGCACAAAGCCACTTTGGTCCATATACTGGTTTGCTGCCTTTTGTGCATCCTTGGATGCACAGACTGTGTGACAAGACACAGCACTTGCTACAATCAGCATTTACCCCCATACATTTTCACTGCTTTCAGTCTTTTCACAAACACCACAAGGCATGCTACATGATTATGCTCAGGCTGTTAACCTAAGAGTTAGCTTGGACCAGCATTTCTGATGTTCACATGATGTTCTCTTCACAAAGTGAAGAGAAGCTGCAGGTTCATATATATGGTGGAGTCAACACAAAGGAGTCACATCTTTTGATCTTGAGAGATTGCACTTTCCTGATATCCCTGGGGCTTCTTAGTTCTTCTCTTTATATTGAAAAAAGAAAGCAAGAGGAAAAGCAAGGCCAGAAAAAAACAAAGGCCTTCAAAATATTCTTTGAAATATACTATACATGATATAGCTTACTATTGGGCAGAGGTACATAGGTATCAACTCTGCTGCTACTAATTACCCACTCATCTTAAAGATAAACTTCTAAGGCTGAGATGTATTTTCTCATGTGCACAAGTATAAGATCATAATTCTGACTGGTAATGATTACTGTTTGAGAAAACTTTTGTATCATGGACACAAAAATCTTATCTCCAGAAAATTCTTTATTATCAGGTAGAATGTTTTGGTACCAGCCTTCCTGCACAGTAGTGTAAACAGAAAACTGTCATCTGCTGAGTGTAGACATCTTTATTAATACTCTTTATTAATGAGTATCGCATGCTTTCTGTCCTTGTACAGGAGTCTCTCACGAGAATTTAGCATGTTATTAACAGGTACCAAGATTATTTTACCGATCTCTTATTGGGGAAGACATTCAGCTAGTTATCATATCACATTTTTAGAAGTCTCTAATTTATAGGCAACTAATAAGTATGATGTGGAAAGACAGGTAGGCTTCTCCCGTTGAAGGAGAATCTACATCAACCTTTTCTTGGAAGCATATTGTTATAATACTGTTGTGCAACTGCATGCATAGCTATGATATTCTTCTAGTCCTGAGGGAAGACAAAGGCAATGGAAAAGGCAGAACAAAATTTGTAGGTGAGTTACCAACTATCGAAGGAAACCGAGGTTCAATGGGGTTTACTCACTCAGAGGTTTTCACTGGGCTTGGAAAAGCCTTATGACGTTGCCCTTAGATGATTGTAATTCCAGTGTTTCTTAAATATCACTCATTGTACATGCTAAGAGCATCTGGAAGTATATCCACTTCAGCAAGCACATGATTAACAGAGATTGCCTACTTGCTGTCTGCAGCCTGCTCCTTGCCTGTCTTCAAGAGCTGGGAAAGAAATGTGACTGGAAGCAACATTAATATTCTCAGAGAAAATCATTCAACAAGCCTGCCCTCCACTCTGTGGTCTCCTTGCAACTTGCTAGGGAGACAGAAGAATTTCTCAAGCAATGACAGAAAATCTGCTGTAGTGCCATTTTCACCAAGAGACCCAGCGTACTTCTTCCTGTCTGCACATTTTGTCTTGAACATAGTACAATGTTTCTTCTTTATTTTTATTTTTAAAGCCATACTTTGCACCTCATAGGCATGAAATTACATCAGAATATTTTGCCTTATGATTGCCAGAACAACCTGCTCAATGCTACTTAAATATTTTGTTGGTGTCTTGAATGCTTCATACATAAATGTCATGCTCAATGACAGCAGTAATTGCAGGAAAAAAGGTACCTTTCCAACCATTTGCACACAGATGAAGGGAAAGACAGTAACATTCACAGTACCTATATCCATACAAGTCCTCCTGCAAGAACAGTCAGAGATGCTATAAGAAATGGTGAAGTTGCAAGCAAGAAATGAGCAAAGCTGTCCGGTCACTGTCATCTTTTTCACTGCTCCCCTCTCTGGTGTGTAAATGCACAAAAAGACAATGCACTATGAAATAAACTACTTAATGACCCAATTCTGTATGTGACGAACGTGAAAAACTGTAAGACGTGAAAGATGCAAAGCGATAGAACAGAGCCAAAAGAGGCAACAATACAAAACTTTGTTCTACAGCTTAGGGAGCACAGCTCAAATTCTTAAAAGAATGCGGAATTACAGAAGGTCTCAACATGCCTTTGCTTCAAGGCAGGGCTTCTTGACACCTTGTGTATCTTTTTAAGCTCTGTTATTTTAATAGCTCCTGTTCCTGTTGCCTTTAAAGAACACTTAAAGTAAATCCCCATTCATTTATTCATGTTTTCTTACAGTTATATAATATAAGCCACCTCTTCCATTATATACTAACTAAAATGAATGTGGGTCACAAGTAGCTGATTTCCTCCAAACAGGAGGGCAGGGATGAAGGAGTGGGCATTTTTTAACTTGCAAAGCCAACAGGGCAGTAATCACAGTTTTCTTGTGAGAAGTGGTAACCATTTCCCCCCAGCATTCCTAATGCTACACTGATGTACAGGAGATGTAATATGGGGTTTCTGTTCCAAAGGGCTCTTCCTCCAAAATCTCAGTGGGCCATACTCATTTTAACAATTCCTCATGGAAACTGAAACCAAAAGGATGAGGATATAACCCTCAAAGAAACTGATTTATAAATGTAGGTCACTCCACCGATTGTGTCCTATTATCTTTACAATCAAATGGTTGTAAAGTAGTTCTCTCTCTTGCACACAAAAGAAGCATGATGCTCCTGTGTTAGTGTTTTCTTGTCACTCATCTGAGAAGATAGACTCTGGGGTACAAACAGCTACAAGTGAGTGAGTTTAAAGAAGGAAGCAGTGCAACTGCATTCTATACCCAATGCTTGACAGTTCTGGGGGACAGATCCAACACAGACTCCAGAAAGGAACTCCCAGAACCACAGAGAGAGCTAAGCTAAGCTGCTGTAGAGGGCAAAAAGCATGGCCCCAGGCACCTCTGGGGCTGCTCAGAGCAGTGTTCATCAGTATGGTTTGACACAATTTGCTATTCTTTTTTAGAATATTAAGTAATTTCATTCCACAAAAACACAGACATCTTTTCCGAAGAAGCTCTGAGAGGGAAAGTTGCAGTTCCTAGTCTTTTCTTGCTGTTGGTCTTGAGTAATGACCTTGGAATCTCACCTTAAGAGAAGAACTTAGAAGAGGTGACAGTTCTCTTGTACTTAGTCACCAAACATTGGCCTAAGTAAGCAACCAGGCATCTGTGTACTACTTAAAGCACTTCATGCTTGAATGAACAGAAAACACTACCTGTTATTTGCTTTTTAGTTTCTACATCCTTGGTATATCGGAGTAAACGGAGCAAGACAGGGATCCCTTTCTGCTCTGATACTTCCAGTTTGTTGTCATTGTCTTCAAACACCAAGTTTCTCAAAGCACCACACACTGCTCGCTGAATATCCTCATTCTGAATATCAAGAAGCTGTATAAGTTTGGGGATACCACCAAGTGAGAAAACCTGTGAAGAAAAGAAAACAGCAGAGAGTGGTTAGATAATGATAATGACAAATTCCACTCCATCTCTCCCTTGCCAAAAGTTTAAGCATTGTTGTAGGGTCTTTTTTTTTTTTATTTTCTCATTTGAAACACTTAAAGCACAGAGCATTAATCACTTGGGCATGATGCTAACCTCTGGGCTTTTGGATGATTCATAGTTAAATCCACAACTAAGGGAGGCATCATATTTTAGTAATTAATGCAGGAGAATGAAACTAAATCACTTCCAGTTCTGCCACAGATTTGACTTTCTGACAAGACATTCAGTTGCTCTGTATTTTAGCTTCTATGTTGGTGAGATGGACATTTGAGATTTAGCTCTGGAACATTCACAAACTGCTTTGAGATTTCTGGATGTAATGCATTCCTGATGTGCCAAATTGTTTTTTTTTTCTCAACAGCCAGACTGGTGGGAAAATAATATTTTTCCCTGTCAACTTCTGTGTATGTGGTGAATATATATTAAGTAAGAATGCATTTTACTTAGTACTTATCTGTGGCATACTGAGAAAAGAATAGTAAACTTAAAACGTAGACAATTAAACATTGTAAGCTAGTCAACTACTGAATCCCACATGTAACAAAGACTGCTCTTCAGTGTCTCATTTTTAGAAAATGGGGTTTTGGCCCTGAATGAATGAAGAATTAAGATGTTATTTTACAGCAGCTATAAGGAAGAAACAAATAGTTTCCACGTTCGACGTGTTGTAGCAAATGATAAATTCAACACGAGCTGTGATGTGGTATAAGCAAGCCTTGGCTCATTTAGGAATGAGTTTACTATAGCAAATACCTTACTTTCATGTAAAATTAAGGACTGCTTCCGCCAGCATCTAAAAATGCCATGTGGTTTCGTGGACAAACACATACTTGTGTAGAACCGACAGCACGTGAAAGACTCAGAAACGTAATACAACTGTTTTGAGCAGTCCAGAGCTTAATGATAATTAATTCAGTATGACTGACAGGTATTGGGAACTGGAAGAAACGAACTGCAACAAGGCCTTTTGCTCTTCATGCCCTAACAAACTACACTGAATGTCCACCTTTCCCCTGATTCTGTTGTACAAAAGGCACAGTTTCTTTCTATGGCATTGTTGATATCATCTATTTTGCTTTCACCCAACAATCATCTATGTTCTAATAGCAATAAACACAGAAGTCTGTATCTAAGGGTAAATGGAGCATAAAACACTTTGAAGGCACATCAACCCATTTTATTTCAGTAGATAAGCCAGTTTGACACAGATACCTTAGGGTTTTGTTCATTTGTTTATTTTTTACTGTAAAGATTTATGCAGACTTTCTGTTGGTAGTCTGAAGTTTAGTTGCAGCTCTTACAAGGTAAGTGGTGTTATTTGGACCTCATGTGCAGAGGAGAATTTACAGAAGTTATTGAATGACATGTCTTACTCTCTGGTAGACGAAGTCCACCAAAATACTGTAAGACCACATGTTCAAAAGCAAAATAATGATAATAATAATAAAAAAAATGCCACTAGGCTTACAAACTATCAGGTAACAGGAAACAAAGCATTAGGAGAGAGAGAAAAAGAACTCATGCTGAATGTGGAAACAAGATAAAGTGAACAAGAAAAGGTCTGATGGGCACCAAATACAAGGCTCAGCTAGAATATGTGAGACAGAGAGGAAGCTCAAAGAGGGCTTCAGGCTGACTGATACAGTTTGAACTTTTTTAACTCATCTAGTTGATTTTCAGGGAAGCTGCTTTGGAGAGTTTTGAATGATAAATCACCCTCAAACATTCAGTTCTGAAGCGCTGTCCTAAAACTGAAGTTAAAGCTGCTAATGACACAGGTGGTTTTTTTTTTCCAAACAGTTTGACCTACTGTGAAGCAAGCTGTATTTACCAAAGGACTGAAGGATGTTTGGCTGTCATTGAACTGGACTGCATACAGATGAATACAGAGTTAAGACTGAGATTACATATAAGTAATACTGGGCAAATTACAAAACAAAGCAGTTGTAAAAAATGTTTTTAAATTGTTAAAATAAACAACCATTCTGCACATTAATGTGCAGAACTTTCAGGCAAAAGAACCAGGATTCTGTTCAACAGTGAATTTTAAAGAAGAGTATTTCTAATACGCTCTTTCAAAATCTTCTAAGAGACCAGTTTGATTAATCTATACTATATTAATGTATTTGCGCAGTCCTAGAACAAACCCCTAACAAAACCTAGCAAACCCCTGACAGTCTGGCTTATCCACAGACTGTTTTAATACATTTGTGTGGTCCTAGCAAACCCTGAAGCTTGGATAATTTTGCACTGTACTCACAGAGTTACCATTTCTGGGATATTTCTGCACCAATGGAGCAAGCATACCACTCAAAAATGAGACACAGGAGCAATCTTCCAATAAAAAGTTCAAGCTTTAAGACTTACAAAGGCTGAAAGAATTATTCTTATTTACTCCACAAAAAAAAAAGCAGACACTTAGCAGTCTTGAAAAACTACTATAAAAGGGACAGAAAAATAGACATTTTTCTCCATATCCATCAAGATAAGATGATAGAAACTAATGAACTTAGTTTGCAAAGGGAGATTTAATTATGCTTTACGAATAACTGGTATGGATAGTAAATCTCCTTGACTATCTCAGGGAGCTTGTGGTATCCTTTTTTAAAAAGTAGATCATAAACATCTGCAATTACAAATGGTTTGGATGAATTATTGATGTCTCTTTTTACTCTACATTTCCATGTTTCCTATCACAAAATGCTGAAGACCAAACTTTTGCTAGCATAGACCAGTGCTACTCTACTGACTACTCAACTGATTTAAAGAACCTGCAGCAAAAAGCATCAGCATATTTTAGGGAAAATACTCAACACCAGTATCCTGCAGTGTTTCTTGGAATGCTCTTTCTCGTGTTGATTCAGTACAGTTATTTGCTCTACCTGACTAAAACTTGAATAAAAACAACCACTTACTTTTCTTCTGGCTTCTGCTTTTTGGAAGCATTCGTGCTGTATGAAAGTCACTGCAGCAAGTATCCTAGGTGTTGACTGCATATTTTCACTCTTCAGTATGCTCACTGCACGCTCTAGAGTCATCTCCACTTCTGGGCTCCTTAAAAGTACAATTAGAGAAAATACAGTGAAGAAAGACTAGAAAAATCATCATTTAGTCTGTGAACTACCTTATAACAGCAGGCTATTCATACTTTTTAATTAGCTTTTCTTAGAAATTTATTTCATTACCAATATTATAAATGTTTTAGGAGATACTGATACTCTGGGGAACAAGCAAATCATGAATTGTTGCAGCAATGAGCCATTCTGGACAAAACAAGTCATGCTTGAAATTATAAAAACAATATGGAAACATGAGCAGGTGGAAGGACTAATCAAGGAGGGCTAAAGCTGAATTACAGTGTGACTTTTGTGAAGATATCTTGATGTTTTTCACTGCAATGTGATTATATTTTTTTCTATTTTCATGCCTTTCTTCAGATTTTCACATCTCAGTCTATATATATGCAGAGCTCAGTTCCTGACTTTTTTCAAATGTGCAGAAGTTGCTTTAGTTTAAAACAGATGGCCAAAGACTTTTTCAAGTAGAAGGAAATAAAACCACTCATTAAATTAAATAAGTACATCACATCTGGTAGGATTAAAAATATGCATGTCCATTTTCTTCTTAATTGCCAGTGTGTTAGCTTCAATAACTATTATGCTAGAGAACCATATCAAAATTGGAAAGAGGTCACCACTCCCATTTGCTTCCTAGTAAAGGAAACAAAACCATTCATGGCACCATCAGGTGCATTAGTCCTGGGATAGGCAAGATTTACTTCTGGTTTCAAACACTCCCCACTCAGAAGGAAATAAAAATAACTACATGTATCTATCTATATCTATATCTATATCTATATCTATATAATTTTTTTTTTAAACCAAAAAAATTTATAGAACCAGATCAGAGACTGTCCAGACAGGGCCAACTAGGCATTTTGTGAACCATGGTGAAGGTAGTAAATTTCATGATAATCATTTCAGTAAGTACATCTAAAATTAGAGATTGTGATACAATTAATTTCTTTGGTAAAACAAGTGTTTGGAAAACAAAATCAACTTGACTAAGAGGAGATGTTAAATCATAAATCATGCTCAGATTAGAAATCTTTTAACATGAAGAAAAGAAACGCTCCTATAGCATATGTTTGTGGACTGCACCAGGAGTCACTGGGTTCTTCATCTCTGTTCATCTCTATCTCAGTGACAGACTAGCAGGAGTGAAAACCTGGAAGCACAGGCTTGCGCAGAACAAGTGGTGGAGGGGTAAGGTAGGGAAGCAGAAAAGAATTGTGTTTGATTTTTTTTTTTCCTCCATCTACCTTATAAATCACAGGGCAGAACACAATTAGCATGGCTGCAAGAACAATAAAGAGATGAAGAACAATTTTGATGCACCTGTTCCAAATGAAATTGTATTCCAGTACCCTGAGGTTTCCACTTGCCTTTACATTTCCATTTAGTATAAATCATGTTATTTTCATCCTCTTCTCTGTTGATGTTTTGAGCAAATATGCTGCCTATACAGATGCTGACACATGCTTGTGCAAGACAAATGTGAAATGAAGGGGACAGTGTGTTGACGATGTCAATGAAGAGGTTAAATCAGAATGCAATTAGAACAATGGTTAGTAATTCTAGTGTTCTGGGCTCTACTCTGGCAATGCTTACAGCTTCCAGATTCTCACTTACTTCAGCTCTGATTTAAAATAAATTAGCTACTAAATTACTTCACATTACAAGTCGGATGCACTGTTCAGAAACCTATTTAAAAATCATCACCAATGAGTACTGGAAAAAAGGTAGATCATGTTTCTTGTTCTTAGCCTCTTTAAGAGGAACAGAAAAAAACAGGGTTTTAGCCAGCACAGGTTTTAGCCAGTCTTCTTAAACTAACAAATTTTTCATGACCACATTATATATTGTGCACAAGCAGGAAAGCTTACCTGCCTGTTAGTCACTGTAATAACTTTAGAGCCCTCTGACTCCTACAGAGGCTGATGCTCCTTCAAAAGCAGTAGCCAGAATCTTTCTCTCATGTTGCACACTGCCATAGTAGGACTGCTTTGCATTGGATGAAAATAACATTTGCTTTCACTGAAGTTTTATCTGACAATAATATAATCTTTCACTCTTAAAGGTATTCAACAAGTTACAGCACCCCAAAACAGAATTTGGTGAAATTATTCTATCCTATCCTCAAAACAGTTACAGGCAAACCTAAAAGCCACATGACTAATTAGCATGTGTACTGATGACAAACAGAAGGACATTCAAGCAATGGCTGTTAAAGAGAACAATGATTTGACAAGTTGTGGCCTCATCTTAATTACGAGGATATTAGGATGCTTTTAACTGTTCCTCTCTACCAGAAGATGCAGAGATAGCATCTCTATATTCTGTTTCTTCTACTTTGACTTCACAGCATGAGCTATTCTTCTAAGGAAAGTCTGCAAATGCATTTCTATATTATATATGTAATTTTAAATTCTGTACAGAGCTAGCCTAATGCTTCTTTTCAATCTTACAAAACTATTTTACATCCTCTTAATTATTAAGTCTTACCCTTGGAAAGTCCTACATTGTGATTTGCATTAAAAAGTACAAATTTATGGAAAAATCAAATTGCTTTGAAAATGAGCTTATCTTTTCTTTTCCCTTCCATTATTAAGGGAGCAACAGATAAGAGAGCAATATATCACATAATGCAACCTTAAAATCAAAAAGAATAGGAAATGACAGGAAATGTGAAAGTCATTAATAACGTTTTAGACTGAGAAGTCTTGATGGAAGAAACTGTACTTCTGGTGGAATGATGAATTCAGGTGAAATATCTCTAATTGGACTGCAGTGTATGCTCCAAAGCAAAATTTGGTCTATTATGTTTTAAATACTTAATTCTGCATTAAACTGTGCAGTAGCTGGAAGTGGATGAACTAAAATGTGCTATGCTATAACCAATGCAAGACTTCATTGTTAAGCCCTTGCAGTGATGAGAATTGCAAGGTGTCCTATTAAACACATATTTTAGACGTCTGAAAAGTGTATGATATTCATATACATTGTCACACGTTATTGCATAAGCAAACATAACAAATATTGACCTCAGTCAGCTAAAATGACTAGTTTTCTCCCTTGTAAGAGTCTAGTGATCCAGTTCTCCTGGGGAATTATCTTGCACACTGATTTTCACCAGCCTCTCACTAAGATAAGCTGCTGCTATATTTTACAGAAGCCTTATTAATCTCTGAGTAGACTAAAGAGCCCCCACATTCCCTGCAAAAACTAGCTCTGAACCCAAAGCAAAACTAGTTTATTTGAAAATTAAACAAATTACATATGAGTAAATGAAATAGAAGTACTGAGATAAATGAAATCTGTAAAGATTTGCAAAAGGAACTTTAGAAACTTTCAACAGCACTTCAAATCATTTTCCTCTGTAACTTCCAACAGAAGTTAAACTGAAAAATTGGCACTTCAGCAATTACACTGTCAAATAGATTTCCTTTAGGTCACAAATCTACCACATGGAGTTCAGCATGGTCCCAAGCAAGTCACAATGACTGAAGGTAAATGTTTACATCTGAAGGCATGAAAAACATTTTGGCTAACATTTCTGTAGGCAGACAACTAGATTCCAATGTCTGTACCCACAAAAGAACAACCACGACTGCTTGTACAAAAGACTGAATATCAAATAGCTGCCTGTGATGAAATTACCTGGTTTTTTAGGAGCACAATATTTGCCAATACATTACATTGTATGGTCATTTAGTTTGTAAATTTCTCAGCATCTACTCTGTGTCTCCTCAGACGTACGACTGACTCTTAGTAAAAGGTGGTCCCAAGCCTGAGGAAGCAGTGTGGACCCTGCAGTATATATATAAACACATACTTTTTTCCTCCCTTCAATCTGTTGCACTAGAAGTGGATTTTTACACCGTGTTAGCTGTCAGTTTACTTTCCTTTCTCAAACAAATCTGTTCTTTTCAGTTGTGACACTGAGCCAAGAATTCTTCATTGGGCTTACCCTAGCTGAGATCCATTGATGGTGGCTTGTTCACTCTGCAGGAAACCGTTTCTCCCTGCTGCTGCCGCCATAGCAGCTGTCAGTGTCATCCTCTTGCTATCTGGTTCTGCAGCAACACTGGTTACTGAAGCTGGCTGGGAAGCATCCCTCCTGGTCTGTGTGCTTCTGATAGTAGTTTGGTGCCAGCTGGACCTAAAAGGTTGCCTGTTCTGAGATCCAAAATGGGAAGCAGTTGGTGATCTCACCTGTCCCATCGCACTGCCTGAAGTCAGGTAGTTTTCCTTCTCTAAAAGGTTGGTCATACTGCGACTGTTGCCTGCTTGATGGTACAGAGTTACAGGGGGGCTAAGAGGGGCACTATCAGGGATGGTGTCATTAATAGCCCCCAACTGGGAGTGTCTTTTAAAAGAGCGTCCCCTGCTCACTGTATCACGAAGAGTGTAACCAACAATCTCAGACCGTGCATATCTTGGTGGGACAGTCCTGTTGGATCTCCTATAATCTCCGTGCCTTGGGGAGAATTCAGTTGAAAACCCTCTGTCATAGTGAAAATCATTGGACACATATGCCAATCTTTCAGGACCTCGCTGGGGTGAAACCTCTAATCTCTTCAGAGGTTGTCTTTGAGCTCTCTCTTCCATTGCCTTGTAAGCAATTCTTGTCCCCCAGCCATTTGCATAAGAGGATGGTGACGTAACCTGTCCAAGAGTGTGTAAGAGAAAAGGAATCATGGTAAGATCATGGCATTTAGGATTAATAGCAAAGAAACCAAACCAGAAAAGATAAAAATGTTAAGGTCTACTATAAGAATAAGAAAACAAAATTTGAACATTACCAGAACTGGATATTAAATGAGATTCTGCAACACTTCTTCATATCTGCCTTACAAACATAGGAACAAGTATGATCTAAATATTAGGAGACAAGTCTAGTCTGCTGTCATTAACTCAAAATAGGAATCAGTTACACTTGGTAAAGAAAAGTCTGTTTGTTAATGGAGATTTTAGTTTCAGTTTCAAACTCCTTGAGAATTAACGTTCACATACTGAAATGAAATTCAAGGCCGTATAATAGAAGATAATTTATCAGTCAGATACTAAAACAATATACTAAAATGCCTGTATATTGCTACAATGTACAGCTAGAAAGGAAACTGAGAGGTTTTTTAGCTCTCCTGTTCACTCTGGGGTAGCACCTACTAAAAAAAAAGAGATATTTCCTTCCCTGTTTGTCTAGCCGCTTCCTAAAAATGAAGGAGATCCCATAACATTGCAAGGAAGCAAAAAATGATTTTTATTTTGGTGGGTCCTCTTGTTTATCATCCTCTTGTTTTCCAGTTTTCTCTTTTCTCAACTCAATAAGCTCAGTTCCTTCAACCTCTCTTTGTAGGATGTGTCTTCAAACTTTTTACTGTTCAGATGATGTATGGGCTCTCTCAATTTTTTCTACCTTTTTGTTAAACTGTTATGCTCTAAATTGGACTATTCAAGACTTTCCAGAACTAGATCAACTTGGACTATCTGCTTGACACTGAGGAGTGATGGCCAATATTTTAATTTTTTATTCTTTTAAAATCAGCAAGTGTAGTGGCATCCAGCTGTAAACCAAAGCCCCATACATTTTATTTTCATGTTGTATTTAAGTATGATATTATCACAAGTATTTTTAAGGTAAAAGTGAAGTTACACTGAAGTTACTAATTGAAGGGATAGAGCTTAACAGATCGTGATTGAAACCCCTTTTCTTCACTGTTGAGTAGTCACTGAAGGTGATAATTGACTCACAAAAGGATAAATGGTTGCTGAATCTAGTAGGCTGAGGATAGAATCACTGGATGTATCTGTTTATTCTGCAGGAATTATGCAAGTATATCTTTATGTCTTCACTGAGGTAAGGAAATGAATGCTTTGTGAAATACTAGACCTTGTGGATTTTTCTGGCTTGCATGGCTGCGTGGCAGAACAAATTGTCCTATTTCCTTTTTTTTCCCTCCTTTCTGCCATGAAAACCGCTGTGGGAACAACCACATAATAAGTGCTCCCTCAGCCATATAATAAATGGTTATGAGCAGAGTCAAAAACCCTAAAGAAAATCAATTATTTCCTTTAGCATTTAGGCCACAAACCCAAGCAAAGAGAGTCAAAATAAGAGGTGAAGCTGTAATTAGACAGCTTAGAAACATTATTCTATTACAAGGACAGCTGAAATTCTTGTAATACTAAAACAGGTTACAGCAGGACTGCTTAAAATGATAAGGAACACTCTGCGTGTCGTTGTGAAATTTATGCAATCTGTTCTGCTGTGGCTTTGGATGCTTAATTCTCTAACATCTTTCATCACATTCCCAGCTCCTATCCATGTCACTCTTTACGCTGCAGGACCATGGAACTCCCTCTAGCCACTTCTAACTGTTTTGCTGGGTGCATGGCATCGTGGCTTCTGGCCACTCTGGGCTATCCATGTGCTGACTGACTGGCAGCCTGGTGGGAAAGATAAAGGTCTGACTTGTAACAACCTCTGTCTCAACGGTGTGTTAATATGAATTTCATTTCCTAACCTTATGCCGTTTCTCATAAAACCAAGATGGTTGCAGAAAGCCTTTCTGTCATACTGAGCTGAGCTCAGAAGTCACAAGAAGAGGAAAAAAAATGTTAACTCAGTTACAAAAACCTCCTTTTTTAGAAATCAGGCTTTAAAAAGTGAAAAAGCAAGCATGCAAGCCTTTAAATACCATCTACATGCTATTATCTGTGGTAACAAAATAAATGAACTATGCATGGTAATACATTTGTTCCTGCTTGTTGTGTTTTCCTCACCTGGTTTGACTGATAATATGAGAAACCATACTGAGATCTTGGTGAAAAATCATTTTCAACAATCCCCATGTTATAGACACGTTCTGGGACACTGGAAGCACGGTGTAAACTGCCTGTAAACAAAGATTAGTATTAGTAAGATTTTAACAACACCCAGAATTACTATAAAGGATGGTTTCCAGTACTAGGGAAATGACTCATTGTATGCTGTCAGTAATACGTATTAGCTGAAAATCAGACAGGGAAAAGATGGAAAGATGTTTGCATTCAGCACAGCACATTCAAAACATAGTTACAATTTCTGAGGTCATGGTTCGTATTTCCAGTTTCTCTCTTATTTTACTTAAGACATATTTTTAACTTTTAGAAGCCTTACTGTTATTCATCTACTCCATGAAAGACATTTTAACACAGCAAGCTGATATTTTTAATATCCCAGATAATGACAAACGATTAAGTACTGAGAAAGCGTATCACCTTACAGCTACTGAGAATGTTTCTTTCATTGTAACCACTTTAAATATGTATGTCTTACCTGATAGTCCCACTCTAACAAACACAGCATGCATGACTGAAGCTGAAATATTGCAGTTGTAGATTACAACTGAAAAAACCGGGTTTATGTGTATACCTTTATTTCTGCATGCCCTAGAGACACAATTTTCACAACTGCTAAAGAAGTACAATAACTGAATACAGACTGTTTACTTCATAGCTGTCTGCTGATGTCTGTTCTCCCTCAGGCACTAGTTTAACGATAATGTACTGAAACAAGTAATGCTTCACTGATCTTAGCGCTTCACCCAAAGAACTTGAAGAGTCCACAAACACATTCTGTGGCCTATGGAGGTATGCAGTGTATGGTGCTGAAAAAGAAGGGGAGTTTAATGATGCTTTAAAACTGTACCTGTAAGGTTCACTAATCCAACAAATAATGTTGAAGGTCCACAGTGTATCTGCTTCGATAGATTCTTTCCACAGCTCAGCTTTGAAAATGGAACAGCGTGCTGTGATTACCTTAAGCTTTGTAATAGATACAGTTGAAGTAATCGTTTATGAGATTGCAGTGTAACTATGAGAATCTGTGTACAGGAATGTAAAAAACACAGGTTTAAAGAGGTGACATAGAAGCTGAAAGCTAAAGGCAAGATATACCTCAAATCTGTCATAAGTGGAGTCAGCGTGGGTTGCAGAAGTTTAGGCTGAACAGATGACAATGGCTAGTAAAGAAACTGGCCATGAATTTTCAATATAGCGGATACTGTCTGAGATACTACAGGGAAGAAATCTGCAGAAGAAAACCATTAACTTAGCCAAACTGATGGAAGTCTCTCCTTCTAAAAATACTAGGAGCCATACGCACAAGGAAATTCAGATACCAAAAACAAGCAGGCAAGTGCCTGCCAGGATTTTTGAAAGCAGCTTGTGTACATGTGTCAAGCTGCTGAGGCTTTGGTTTGTGCCGTCAGTCCCCTGGATGCATTAGGTGCATGTGGGCATCCCTAGGAACCTCAGTATTCCTGTATCTTTCATCGTTACTGCGTGCAGTCAATAAAAGCTCGGCAATGGTGAAAAGAAACAAGACACTCGTGTAACAGGAACAACTTGTGAATGATTCTCTTTAGCATGTAACTACCTGGATAAATCCAGATTTGCGTATAATATAATATGAAAGTCAAATGCAATCATTTGAGGTCCACTTTACTCATATTTTCCAGTTATTTAATCATACTTTCCAATTCTTGTGCTCTGGCTGTGCAAAACAGATTTGAACATGTACTAGGTGATTTGTTAAGACACATTCATGCTAACTTTGCGTCAATGAGAGTGGAGTGATGCAGCCCAGTCAAACTCATAATTTGGACTGTACTGATTCCTTCATGACATGCAAGGCTGTCACAGCCCAAGGGTTACCCAACTACATGACAAAGCAGTTAGCAGGAGACTGTTGTTTTCGTATTGCATAAATTTCCTGCCAATTTACACCGACATACAAAAGCTGACGATTCATATAAATCTCTCATTTTTATAATATCATTGCCCCATTAACATACAATTTCAGGTGCCCAATAAGATCACAGCATACTGCCCACGTTTGCCTTTTAAAGATTAGCTTTAGTCACTGCTACCTATTAAAGTACTGTCATATAATCAGTCTTTAAGTAGATACTCATAGGACTGTTTTTTTATAGTTAGTATTTTTTGTCTAGTCTACTAAATGAGCAATTATCGTTATTTATCTTCTTCAAACATAAAGATAGCTTGAGTAACTCATTTTGGCATGTTTTAGTTAACTCTGAATTCTCCGTCTTTATTAAACAAACAAAATACTCCTGATAAAATAAAAACAATAAATCTGCCCATGAACCAGCATAGGGTAAACAGTTACCCTCTTTGTAAAAGCAAAAACACATTCAACCACGAATTGCAACACTCAGTTATCTCTGGCTTTAAGTGGCTTCAAGCAGTCCTCTGTTTTTAATCTTCAGTCTCCCTATGAAACCATCCATAAGTAAACAAAACATTTTTCTCAGTCAGAGATAAACACAGTAAATGTTAACTTGAGGAATTTCACTTTGCATTTTTGTACCTCTTGTTTGTTTGCTCTTACCATACAAGTAAACTATTCTGTCGGCATTTTACCTGAAGATTTATTAGGGAGACATAAAATGTAGATTGCGAGGCGGGCTGTCTAATTGTGTCAAAAGCTAGCATGCTAAAGGAAAAAGTGGAAACTAAAATGCTGTGCCTTTCCAATAGTTACGAGATGCAGGATAGGTCATCTAGTCAAAACTTGCCTCTGTCAGAAAGGACTCCTCCAGCTAAGTTTTCACCACACCACAAAACGTTATGTTTTTTGCACCTCTCAGATTTGCTCAGGATTACATATATTCAAAAGTCATTAGGAAGTCCTTCTATACTCAGTGAACTGATTAAGAAAAAGACACAAAGGATGTTTCTTTTTTTTAAACATTATGGGTTCGTAGAATTTATATTTTCTAACTATGGGAATCAGTTAAGCCTCCTAGAAACTCTCGCTTCAGAAAATATGAAATCAGGATGCTTGACTGCACGTGATTTCCAGCAGTCAAGGAACGGATGGCTTTCCTACAGGCCCTGCGTCCCATCTGTCAGCCAATGTGGATACATTAGAAAACTCAGGCATCTCAAAGAGCAGCCATGCGTAGGTAATTGAATGGAACCTTTTATGACGGTCTCCCCTGTCTTCAGTCAGCCCGAACTAAAGGAACTCGAGAACACTGGCCCCATGGATGTGGTCAGTGGAGGAGGAACACTAAACCTCTTCACTCTTCTCCACATACAAAATGAAAACTGTACAAAAGTCACCTAATTTCACAACAGCTATGATAAAATTTTGAGATCTGGCAAAATAATTACACTATCAGGAAGAAGACTGAATAGTTAACTGAGAAAATAGTCCTATTCATCTTCATGGTGGCTCTTTTGAAGCCCCCTTAGGTGGGTTGGTTCAACTTTTCTAAAGGCCTGCAAAGTTCCTCCCCATTAATTGCTGGCTATAGCTGCAGACAAATCAATCTCCTGTGTGCTTGGCCTTTAAAAAGAACAAGACACATTCCTAAGACACATGATGTTCAAAAAAGACGATTACCTGTTAAGGAATTAGGTGTAGGATCCCTCCCAAATCATATGCATTATTACCTCTCAGTTGTGAGTCTTTTTCAGTACTTTTGTACTTGAATGATTACCATGAAAGCCAGATTTTGGCTTTAAACCCTCTACTGCAGGAAATAATGAAGCCACATCCTGTACACACAAGTCTATTGAGGACTGTGGTATTTTCACACATCCTAAGCGCCCACCTGCTGAATATCTCTTGTGCACTGATTCTTGGGGTGGGAGGGAGATTATATCCTTGACAGACACTTGTAGCATTCCTGGTTTGTCATCTTTTAATCCTTTTTTATACTTGATCACTCAGAATGGACTGAGCTAGTGGCATTTAGGAAAAGCACATCAAAAACTTCTCTGAATCACCTCATGTAGAGAAGAAAGAGCCTTCTTTTTGATTATTCCCTTTCATTACAATGCCAGGGCATGCCTGGTCCCAAGTGACATTCCAACATTTTTTACTCTGCACTGGTCATTGCATTCACACAAATGCTCAAATGTAAGACTTACTTTTTTCCTTCTGGCTCAGAAATTAGCAGTGAGGAATTTAAGAAAGGCAATAAGAAGTGTAAGTCATCAACAAGGAAATTTTTCTCTCTTTCCCTTTTCCATGAAGATACAAAAAAAAAAAAAATCACTATGAAGCATGGTCAGAAAACTCCTACAAATCCCTAAAGCAAGGTAAAGAAATTACAATTAAGAATTTTAGAAGTGAAGAAATGTAAGGAAAAAATAGGGTTGTGATTGTAATTATCTAACACTGTTGGTTTAGAAATTATATGAGTTTAAATCCTGTTTTCAAATAAACATTCCATGCTTATAAAATTATGTGTTAGAGAATGCATCTCTACAAAAATCATCGGGCCATTTAGGCTTGTGTGGAATACTACTAAATTCTGAGGTCGTCTTTTACAGCAAAACTGGCAAGGATGTAGAGGATGGAGGAGTTTGGTCCAGAGACTACGCTAGAGAAACAGAAATACCACTGATGGATTCAAAAAGCCAATCAAATTCCAAATTGAACAAGATTAGAGGGAAGGAGAATCATAAACTGAAATACACAAGGTATAATCAATACAATAACAAGCATCGGTCATTAACATATAGGGCCTTTTTTTTTTTTTTTTTAATAAGGCTGAACTCTCTACTGAAACATTTCCATTTTTAAACAACATTAAGAAATTTCACATGGCTGCTTTTCAGTGCAACATAATCTTTAATTTGCAAAGGTTCAGCAACGGATGAACTGGAAACGTTACAGCTGTTGTTAAACTACTGCTTGAAAAACCACTAGTAATGTTAGAGAATGTTTTAAAAAGAGTTGAGACAGTTCATAATTTTAACCATTTGGCAGCAGAAGGAATCCTCAGATCTGGTGATGATCTGAATTTCTATTATAAAATAAAAAAAAAAGTAAAGATGTCCTTAACAGGGGGTGCAGGTAAGGGCATAAAGCAGCAAGCAGTGCGGAGGTAGAAGGCAAAAATATGTTTTTCCACTTGAAGATAATGTTGAAGGCCAAATCTTTAGACTGAAACTTCAAGGAGAAATTATGCTGCCTGACAGTGTACTTCTTGAGGCTTCAAAGCTTCTAGTACAGTAAGTGGAAAATAAGTGCGCACAGATGATACTTGGTAAGACCTTTACTGCCACTGATTTTTCATACCCTGTTGTTCTGTCCCTGGCTAATTTTAGGCATGTATGTGAATGCTCTGGTTAGGTATGTGCTAAGTACCTTGCTGAACAGGGTCTGAAATACAGATAGGACAGTTGTATCACAGGGAGCTGCTTCTGATGCTTTTAAATCTCTCTATTATCTTCCCCGCAAGTCCAAACAATATGAGACACTTACTTAATATATCTTGAAAACTGTTACTGTTCAGTGAAGTGGGTACTTTTTTGCATGTTAAATAGTGCACATTTTCAGATGTAGCTTCCATATAAAAAATGTTTTTCAAAGCATAGTAAAATGTTGTGCAAGTCTTCTACGAAAAAAGCACAATGGGACATAAACACATATATTTTTCAGGAAAGACAACATTTTAAATGTATTACAGGCATTTGATATGCATTCTAGATATTCCTTATATAGTACATGAAATGTATTCCGATTCCATTAATTTTTTTTCAGCTTTGCATAGGGACAAAATTTGCATGGTCAGCTGGGCACCAGAATACGTTTGAAAGAAGAGAAGTTCATTTCATGCATAAACAATCCATCTAGCAGAAACGATATTTGCCACTTCTGAAGCTTAAAGTTTTGGAGCCTCAGAAATGCAAAGTATTCAAACACTTGATCTCTATAAAAACAAAGCAGACAAAGACAGTTATCCCTAAATCCATCAGGTCTGTTAACATATTCCAGAGAAGTTAAGATGAGCTGGAAAGGTGGGAACTCTGTCTTCATAGCTTTATCACAGTTTAGATATATGATGTTAGGTTCACAAAACCATCTTGTTTGTTACCCATTGCTTTAAAATGCCCTCTCCACGTTGTTCCTCTCTACTGAGAGAAAAAGAAATGAAATTACTCTAACAACTGTATAGAAATCTTACTGAAAGGACTGCTGCCAGGCTAGGGACTTACAGGTGTAGATAGCTGCACACTGCACAGCTGTGGGTACCTGTTTATGTGACTCTGTGTGCCTCATTTGTCAGACTATGTCTGCATCTGCATTGGATTCCTTTAGCAATAACGCATTTTTCAGATGGGAGTCAAAAGTACAAGGGAAACATTTGTCTGCCTGACAAGACAAGTGAGCGAGGTATGGTCATAAATTTAAAGACACTTTGCTCACAGCTTTTTGCACATGAAAGGTGAGGACTTCTGTAACGACAAACATGGGAAGAATATAAGCTGTAAATCCATCATATCATATCACAGAATTATAGAATCATTATGGTTGGAAATTATCTCTAAGATCGTCTAGTCCAACCACCAACCCATTCCCACCATGCCCTCTAACCATGTCCCTCAGTGCCACATCCACACGGTTCTGGAACACCTCCAGGGACGGTGACTCCACCACCTCCCTGGGCAGCCTGTGCCAGTGCAGCACCACTCTTTCTGAGAAGAAGTGTTTCCTAATATCCAACCTGAACCTCTCTTGGTGCTACTTGAGGCACTCTTGCCCTGTCGCTATTACCTGGGAGAAGAGGCTCCCCTCCATTCAGATAGCTGTAGAACGCAATAAGGTCTCCCCTGAGCCTCCTCTTCTCCAGACTAAACTCAGGAATATCTTCCTGAGTGAAAACAGGATTAAAAGGATTAAAAGTTTTTGTAACTTTTTTGGGGCCCAGTTCTGCAGAGTGCTGTGGGACAGCAGAACAGCAGTGCAGCCCTGCGAGCAGGCCTTCTGGCCATCACACCTTCTGGCACAGATCGCTCAACTTCAGTTTGTATCCTGCACGCCAAAGAGCAGCCAAACACACTTCTGCCAGAACTACCGCTCAATGTTTGCCATCCACGCCTTTCCTAAAGGTCCTTTGCCAAACCTATTTTTTACGCATTTGCTTTTACTTAGAGGTGAAACCAGGAAAACCATTTATGACTCTACTCCCCAGCTCATTCTGCAAACAAGGCCAATAAGTGCGAGTGAGGCTGTTGGAACAAGCACAACCAGCAGCTGCCGGATTAGGAGCACTCTGGCTCCATCCATCTCTCCGACAGCAGTAAACCCTGAGCAACTCCCACGTCTCACAAGTTGCAGCAGTTCGGAGGGAGAAACTTTCCTCTCCGGAGATGGGCAGTGTGAGAGAGCAGCGCTGCTACAATCCGGCAGCTGGGGTTCTTCGCACCGGGACTGCCTCAGCGACCCGGGACCCCGGGCCCACAGCCACGCACGGCGCAGGCGGGCACTCACCGTTGTGCAGCGAGCCTCGGCTCTTCCTGGCCAGCGTCTGCTGGACCTGCCGGTGGATCCGAAGCGCCTTCTCCTCCCCGCCCGACAACTTGAGGCCGGCCTCAGAGGGCAGCGCCAGGCTGGAGCTGTCCAGCTCGCCCAGGATCTGCTGGCCCAGCACGGTGCGGATGTAGCCCTGCTCGCCGCCGGGGCCGCGGCCGGCCATGGGTGCGCGCGGTGGCGGCACGGGGCCGGGGCCGCGCCGCTCAGAGACCTGTTGCGCCGCCGCTCCCGCGCCGGAGCTCGAACTGCTGCTGAGGGACGGGAGGGGCCGGAGCGGGACGCGCCCCGCGCTCAGTGCGGCCCGAGGCCCTGCCCCGCCCGCCGCGCAGGTGCCAGGCACAGCCGCGTCCCTCCGCCTCCCGCCTGCCTTCTGCACAGTCCCCGCTCCTCCCGTCCCCTCCCCTCGCCGGGGTGAGGGACGCGGCGTGGCGGCCTGGCCCAGCTTTAGGCAGCGTGGAGCGGTGTCAGCCAGCCGCCCACGGCTCCGGCCGTGAGTTTGGCAGCCGACAGCGGCCCCGGGGCCTTACAGCCGCGAAGAAGCTGACAAATGGAAACATGTTCTGAACGCGTGTACATTCACACATCTTACACTAGCATTTAAGTACTTCTGTGGCTTACACATAGCTTACAGACAACACGTATTTTACGTATGCATCTGTTCCAATTTGGACATGTAAGATGCGAAACTGCTTCACAGTCTCCTGATGTGAGGCAAAAGCTTTTGGGTGGGATTGTGTTGGTATGTCTGTAGGGAGGTTTCCCTGCTGCCTGCGGTCTCCAGGCTGTCCTGAGAATTCACAGAGACCTGAATGGAAGCACTCTGCTCTCCGTCTCTTTGTAAAGGGGTGCTGAGGGAATTCTGCAATTAAAGGCTGGAGAAAACCCAACAGGCAAGCATCCATGCCAGTGTTTACCATCCTGAATGGCTCTGTACAGCAGGAGCTCGAGGAATAGGAGCAGGATAGAGGCCACAGTTGTCCTGCTACCCTGGGACATGACATGGAGCTGCTGGCTCAACAAACTCTGTGACTGCATGGATCTGAAAGGAGGAGGGAAAAGGAGCAAGCAAAGTCTTGTGAATAGGAAAGCGTAGGCTGTCACACTGCAGTTAGAAAAGGAGATAGAAGGACCAGAGTTGTTTGAGTTAAAAACAAACAAACAAACCGAAAACAAACCAAAACAAAACACCAACAAGCTAAATGTAAAAGCTGGTGGTATTTCCTAAAAGAAAATGAAAGATGAATATGGCTTTTAACCTTACTTGTTGCTGTTTCAGAGAGTCACTGAGACTCCAAATGAATCAACATGGCTTTACAATGGTGAGGGCACAGGGAGGCTGGGGGGGAACTGGCACTGGGACGATCCCTGTTTAAGGATAATGCAAGGAACTGCTCCTGTTCACTCCCTGAAAAATCAGGCTGGGGGAAGGACTGACCCCATGCATAGGAGTCCCACTCGCAGCAGCAAAATCCTTTTGCCTTTGATTTACTTTTTGTCTCTCTCTCATTTTTCTTTAAGAGGAGGGGGCTCTGTCCTGGCCTGCCACTGGTCTGGCTAATGTCATCCACTTTGTTCTCATGTGGTGTATCACAGGATTTTTGCAGGATATACAAAAATAGTTTCACTAGTTAAGAGAGGTGGAGTGACACATTCCTTGCTAAGGTAACATTTGGGAGCAGAGAGGCTGGAGATAAGCTGTGGGGTACCTGCTGGGAAAGGAAAACAGGAATTTGTGAAGAGGAGGAAGCTGAAGGTATGTGGCACAACGGTGATGGGCAAGTCTAAAAATGTAGCAGAGAATTGGAAGGATAAAAAAAATGGAAGAATGGGAAGGACAAGTCAGGAAAAACAATGGGGAGGGCACATCACAGCTCAGAAGGAATGTAAACTATGCTAGAAACTGTTAGACCCTTTTACTATAACGCAGTCACAAAGGCATCTCCAGTAAACAATAGATACTATGTTCTAGTTGGTCGTCTAGAACAGGCAGGCACAGATGAGGGAGAACTGCCGAGGAGATTAAAAAACAGGTTTAAAAATGTGAAACATTTCCTTTCCTCCTCCTTTTTCTTGCCCTCTTCTTTCCTGAGTTTCAGGACAAACATAGTTTTTATAGTTGACACTAATTTGGTTTCACACATAAAATACACTTCAAATAGATTCAGGATTTAGAAAATAATCCCGTAGAGTGTGTCTTCAGATGCTGCTGAATATTCAGTGAGATTTCTGAGACAGATTTCTTCCCCTGAATGCTAAATGGAAAGGTTTTTGGGGTGTGGTTTTTGCTTGTTTGTTTTTGAGGGGGCAGTACATTTTCTTTCCCAGCCGTTCGAAACAATGCTTAGACAAGAACTGAAATAAAGATGAATTAAGGCACTTTCTACTCAAGGAAAATAATGAGATTCCATGTAACCGACTGCTCCACCAATACCAATTCTTTGAAGTTGACTTATGTTTTTTGAGAGCGGAAGAATTTGTCAGTGCCATTTGTAGAATCAGAGCACTGTAGCTGGGGTTATCCTTGAAGGGATGGCAACATGTGAGGGATGCTTGATCTTAAGTTTTTTGAAAAAGAGATTTAATTATGATGCATACAGTGACTACAGGGGAAAGCATCACATATGAAAATACCCCAGAAAGAAGATTTACATTAGAGCTGTGGTAGTTGGTCCTTTCACGCTTCTTTCCCTTCCTTTCTCTCTCTCCCTGCAATATGACTGACAGAGCAAACTGGTTTTGAGGGCACACTGAAAACAGATTTATTCAGAAACCTTGGAGGAAACTGGTTTAAGTATGAATATTGATGCGTTCTGTTTAGCTTTGAAAGAGCTGAACAACACAGTCTTAATTTTAAAGACAAACAAAATTCCTATGTAAATCTCTAGCATCACCTGGAGAATGAAATGTCATTCTCCCAGCACCTTTTTGTCATTGTTATTTATGCAGAGCTTTGGATACCATGATTGGAGGTGTCGTATACAAGTGCAGGCTAGTCAGGAATAGCTGGGTTGTTTCTACAGCTGGCCTAATCGTTTGAATAACCCTGCCGAGAGAAAGCGAACCCATTCCTGCCTGTCAGCAAAACTCCTGCGAGGACGGAGCGGCCGCACTGCCACCGCGTGTTTCCTGCCTGGAACAGCACGACCCTGCGCCCTGCTGCCTTTCCTCTGCGGGTTACAGCCTGCCGAGCGGGTCTGTAGTGGGCCGGGAGTTAAGTCCGTGCTCAGAGACATGCGATCGGTGTTTTATTGCAGTTATATTTGTCAGAAGGATTAAAGCTGAGGTTAAATCCAACCGTCTTTTGCAGTAGACACAGGTAACCTACGCTTTTATGGAAACATATCCCTTTCACAGAATCACAGCATCACAGAATCGTAGGGGTAGGAAGGGACCTCCAGAGATCATCAAGTCCAACCCCCCTGCCAAAGCAAGTTCCCTACACCAGGTCGCACAGGTGGGCGTCCAGGCGGGTCTTGAATATCTCCAGAGAAGGAGACTCCAGAACCTCCCTGGGCAGCCTGTTCCAGTGCTCCGTCACCTCACCGTAAAGAAGTTCTTGCGCACATTTGTGTGGAACTTCCTATGCTCCAGTTTCTGGCCGTTTCCCCTTGTCCTGTCTCCACACACTGCTGAAAAGAGTCTGGCCTCGCCACTTTGCCCCCCGCACTTTAGACATTTATAGACCTGGGTCAAGTCCCCTCTCAGTCTTCTTTTCTCAAGGCTAAACAAGACCCAGTTCACTTAGCCCTTCTTCACAGGGGAGATGCTCCAGGCCCTTCACCTTTCTTTAATCTTCACATCCCTTTTGGAAGTAGAGGAATGGAATATCATATATTTTTGTCCTGGAAGACAATTTAAGGTTTTTGTTGTTGCTGTTGTTTTTTTTCCCCGATACATACAGGGGAGAAGTGCTACTTGTGAGTTACTAAAATGAGTGTGACAGAAGTTCTCTGCCTGACAGATGACAATAAAAGCACTAGAATCATAGAACATCCCAAGTTGAAAGGGACGCATAAAGCTTTAATGGGACTCTTTCTGAGCTGACAGCGTTCAAGGGAGTGGAAGTCTTCCTGAAGAAGGAAAGTGTCCACACATGCACATACAAGATGACAATGTTCTGCAGTTCTTGGCACATCACAAACTTTCCCTCACTCTGCAGTTTGGTGAGATAGAATCATAGAGTCATAGAGTCATAGATGCATGTGCAAGTGCTGGTGCTGGAAATCCAGCCCACAGCCTAGAGCTGGTTGACCTTCCTGTCTTGTGAAAGGTCAGGTAGAACTGCTAGATGGCCACGAACTTTGTTTTATGTCTCAAGAGAACCAAGGGTGGCAAGAATTTGGGATAGTCCTGAAGCTGTAGATAACAGTGGCCTGTCAAACATATGGCTTTTTGGTAATATAGTAGGGCCTAACTTGCATTATGACCTGGGGGGCAAAGCCATGTTCATTTCAGCATTCCTGCCTCTTTTCTTTGTTTGTTTTCTCCTGTGACTGGAAGTGTCTAGGCCTCCTGTGCCAGCTGACGTTGGCCAGTGCTGTAAAGTCTCTGCTTGAACTATTACTGGGCCACAAGCCATTGAGCAGCTCTGCGCGCTGTCAGTGCCATGTTGAGCTTAATCTGATGGGGATGGGATGCTACTGCTGGAGATTTATACTGGGATGCACTCAGCCAGGAGATATTTTGGGATGTTCTGCCCAGCACAAGTTGTGGGGTTAGATCATGCTCAGATACACAAAGTAGATAGAGTACTGTCCAAGAGGAAGGATTGTGTGTGTGTGGCTGCCATTGTGTATGATGGCATCCAGCCTTCTCTGAGGTACTGTGAAAAGGATCTGACACAGAGAGTGAGGCAGAAGGAACAGGAGGAACTGAGAGAAGGTTTATAACAGGCCTGTCTTGGAGCCACCTCTGTGGATTGTCCCTAGCAGGTACCAAGCCTGTTGATCCGCAGGTGGGCTCCTCTTCTTGCTGTGGTAGGGGTCCTGGTTCACAGCCCCATTGGGAAGAGAGAGACGTTCAGTGAGCAGAAGAGGAGGTACAGTTAGTCCAGGGTTTGAGGCAGCACCATCTGTACACTGTGGCCTGGAGTGAGAAGGAAGCAAGTTTTAAAGGAATGTGTTAAAGCCCATTTGTTCCTATCCAGTGAATGTCTAGTGTGTAACATTCCATTGATTGCTCTCTTCTGTGATTTATCAGAGCTGGCTTGAAGCTTGCCAGTGAAGCAGGCAGTGCTGATAATATTACATTGAAGGACTGACAAAGTAAGGGCACAACCTGCCCCTGCATGAGACTGTTTTCTGCCTGTGCCCAACATTTGCGCTCCTCATTTCTTTTTGTTACAGGTCACTCTGCTCTCTCAGTTTTATCATTTCATTCCTAGTCTCCTAGTCTTCTTCTTCTTCTTCTTCTTCTTTAAAGGAATCAAATGTAATAGTTTAAAAGTGTGATTTTTTTTTCACTTTCATTCTAGGCATAGAGCCACACATAACCATTTACTGGAACAAAAGCTGTGCTCTGCATCTGTCAGCTCTTGAGTAATCTGGGCACTGGGGAAGAAGCCAGAAAAGATGCAGGAAGGCATAATCAAATAGTCTTATCAGATGCTGCCCTAAAAGGAGCAGCAGTGCGGTGTGACTCGTTTGCAAGGTTTGGAATGAGAGGAATGAAGCAGAGCTAATTTCAGTAAGCTGCAGTCAATACTGTGACTAACAGTTGTCTCAGGTGGTAGTTGTCATTCCACACATTTGCATTTTGGTCACTGCAGTAAAAGTATATGGAGGTACAAATACTTTTAAGGTGTTGACAGAGGAGCACACCACCAGTGTTTACTGAAGTTCTTACTGCATGCAGTATCATCAAGAGACTCTGAGTTTATCAGGGTCCTTTTGCTGGGTTGTGCACGTAATGAAAGGTTTTTGTATTCATTTTATAGTACAAGTAAGCAATATATACGAATGACTGATGTGTCATCTTATACATGTCAGAAATGGAGGAATTAAATGCTATTACTGAGAAATGCTGAAAACCAGACATCTAAAAACACTTTTAATTGTTCTGCAGTTGATTTGGAATTGTTTGAAATTTGGGCATCCAGTACATGATAAAGCAGCATTTTAAAATAATATTTTTTCCTAATGCTATTATAAAGGTTTTTACTGATCATATTTCCCCCATCAAAGCATCTTTTGAGCTAAAACTAAAATTTTGTGGAATTTCTTTGGATCAAATTATTAGTTTCATTAAACTATCTATCTAAATATCTTTTGCTAAATATCTTTTGAAATTGTAGTCAACAGGGATGAAGGGACTTAGGAGAACATTTACTTATCTCTGCTGTAAAGTAGGATTAACTGTATATATGACATAACTGATACCTAATCTGCTTTTAATATGTTTTTAAAGCACAACGGGATACTATTTCTGTGTGATACTGCTTTTCGACAGCCTGAGGATGCACACATGAAAGATCTATTATACTAGACACTCATCTGCATAATACCACAGTGCTGCATCCAAATCAGTTACCATAAGAACATAACAGAAAGGACTGAAACATACTGGAGATTAAGTTGGAAGAAAACCAACGTGCACATGCATATTCATTTCGGGTTAGATCCTTAATTCTTCTTCAGCAGCTTCATACAGAAAGCAGTCACAAACCTTCCTACTCTGTTTCTTTGGGGAAAGGAAGTCTCAGATAGGCTCCAGCTGCCAGAATAGTTTATAATTGATTTGTGTGTAAATGAGCAGGTCCAGCTGGCCAGCAAGAAATGCTGTTGAGAGCTGCTCTGTGAAAACAATGATTTCCTGATGGATCCCTTCCTCCCTCCCTCCCTCCCTCCCTCCCTCTCTCCCTCCCTTCCTTCCTTCCTTCCTTCCTTCCTTCCTTCCTTCCTTCCTTCCTTCCTTCCTTCCTTCCTTCCTTCCTTCCTTCCCTCACTCTTTCTTCCTCTCTTTCTTCCTCTTTCTCATCCTTTCTTCCTTTCTTTCATCCTTCATTTCCTTCTTTTTCTTTTTTTCTTTCTTTGTTTCTTTTGCTGTCTCTTTCTCATTCTTCTTTCCTTCCTTCCTCTCTGTCTTTTCCTCTCTCTTTTCCTCTCTCTCTTCCCCTCTTATTATTTTTATCTGTAAGAAGTCAGACATTTTATGGATGCGGGTTTGTAGTAATTTATCATGTTTGAAACAGGTCAGGAGAAGTACAGTCCAAACTGGTCTCCACTTCAAATAAATGCAATCAGTTCTGCAGTATGAGGCTGCCTTATTTCCTCTACTTCTCAGTTTCCATTAATCTCTCTCTCTCTCTCCCCCTCTCTGTTTTACTGTTAGAATGGACAGAATTTTACAATGAAAATTTTGTATTCTAGGAATTTCCAGTGCAGTTTAGGGAATGACATGAGAACAGGAAAGTGCCTGCTCTAGATGAGACTAGAGATCTTGCTAGCCTGCAGTGCTGCATAATGGCCCAGAGTGGATGCTGAGTACATGATGAACAAAAAGATAGAATACTATAGAATCATAGAATCATTTGAGTTGGAAGGCACCTTTTAAGGTCACCTAGTCCAACCCTCCCTGCAATGAACAGGGACACCCACAGGTAGATCAGGGTGCTCTGAACCCTCCAGCCTGACCTTGAGTGCCTCCATGGATCTGACATCCACCACCTCTCTGGGCAACCTGTTGCAGTGCTTCACTTTCCTTTATACACTTCTGCAGCTTCCAGCGATGTGCAGCTCAGGAATATATTTAGTCAGAGGCAGTACCTTTGTGTTTAATTGTCCTTAATGATTTTCCCCCATGGATTTGAGTAACGTCTTTTTGCATCTGTGTCTACTTTGGCATCACTGTTGCCCTTTTGTAATGGGTTTTATGGCTTAATTATAGGATCTGAGAAGACATACTTCCTTTTGAGTTTTTTGGGTATCCTCTATTATAGTTTCACTTGATGTCATCTATTTTCGGTATTATGAAAAAAAAAGAAAGGAATAAGTTATTCACTCTGTCCACGCTACTGAAGTTAACAGTTCTCTATTCTGTTTCTCTGCAATTAGTTTTCCAGTACTAACCATTTAATCATTCTTTGCATGGAAATAATTTCAGACTTTAGATCATCTTTATCAGCCTCTTCTACTTCAGCTTTATCACTTTTAAGGCGGGACAGCAAAACTGCAGACAGTATTTAAGATGCAAAGGCACCTTGAGTTTGTATAATGCTATATTGATTAAATCCTGCTTTCTTGTTTCTGCTTTTTTTGTTGTTGTTGTTGTTTGCCTCACCCGCTGCATCCCTAAGCTCTTGTTTTTAAGTTAAACACAATTGCAGAGAATTCTTTGCCTGGCCTTAATGCTTCCTGCAAGGTTGTTGGGTGCAACACATTGCAGTTACTCTTACAGAGTAAATCCTTCATGGTAATATTGCAAGAGAGGACAAAAAAAATCCAACACTCTGATGGCTCAAACTTGGCTTCTGCCTTTGAGTTTCCTGACAAGCTTCTCCATGAAACAGTATAAAAATACTCTACTGTGACATTTTAAACTACATAATTCTGATTACATTTTCCTGTTGTGTTTCTAGTCCTGGCAGGCTGGTGAGCTCACAAGGTGTCCATGATGCTGTAGAATATGTATCAGCTTTAGTTAGGAATATCAAGTGAGCAAACGCACACAAACATGGAGTTTTTACTAGTGAAAAAGAACCATAGGTCAGAAGGAGCTAGAGAAAAATATTAAAGAAAAACACAATCCTTATCTGCAGAGACCAAATTTTGGAAGAAATCCAAGTCATACTAGTCTGTCTCAAGTGTTTTCAAACTTCCATCGGTTTCTATCTTAGTATATATTAATAATGTAAAATTTCCTCAGCATAAACCTAGTCTATATCTTTTATTAGTTTATAGTATCTTGGGGTGAAAACATCTAGTAGAAAATCAGTACTCATTTCATTCCCTTCTAATAACAATAGTCAAATTGTTTGCTTACACTGCTATTGTTCCAAATGTTTTACAAACATTCATGAACTAAACTTGAAACATCACCACAACCAGATTGTTTGGCAACTAGTTCCCTCCATAAGGTCATCTGTAAAACCAAATGAAATGTGGGGGGATTTCTATAAGCATGTTCTAGCTATGGCTTAATCAATATACTAAAGCACTTTAATGTCCTCCTTCCTCTTTGTTCCTTCACTGGATAATAAATTCATATGTATTTATCAGTACCACAGCGTTTGCCATCTGTTAATCCAGATGCTGGGTCTAAACAGTGGACACTCTTTATATCAGTGGACTCTTCCTTGCTATGTGCTATGTCTCTGAAGTTCAGTATCATTTTAATATAATCAGGAGGCTGGGAAGCTGTTGCCTCCTTTGCCAGTTTGTGGAATATTTTAGATAAATTATAGAAGTGTATCTACTCCCTTTTTGCTTTCTGTAGTATTCTGTTTCATTTTCAGTTTAATGAAACTGTAACTACAGGAATATGTCTCTCTCATATGATTTAGATAACTCTGAACATGCTGTGCCAGCAACCACTGAATTTCATATCTCTTTGTCAGTACTAGACAGTAACTACAGATGGGATCTGGGTGCTTTGTAAAGCACTTCCTGAAAGGCTGAAGAAATCCATCCAAATATATCCCTGATGTGAGGCCACTGGTAATAATGGAGATAAAACAAGAATAAATATTGGTTTGGTGCCCACTGAATCTGTTGCATTTTGTTTTGGCGGAAAGTTTATGAAAATGTTTAAAATGAAAGAGTCTCCATAATGTGAATCAAGACTGGGAATTCTTAGTGAAGCTGTGCTTTTTTTTTTTTTGACATCGACTAATCTTAATTGATCCCCAGAAATACTGCTGATAATTATTTACTGCTGCTGCAAGAAGCTCATATCTCAACAGGCAATTTAAACTGGACTATTTACTCAGCTGAAGAGCAGGCTAAGCAGACAAGGACATTTACAGTCTGGATCTGAGCTCAAAGAAGAGACTGCCTGAAGTTAAACAGTATCTGCCAATTCCTTGATGTATAGTGGCCAGTAATTATACTGGAGAGGTCACTGAGGGCGTTTTCTCTTACTGATGGGCTTCCTGACAGCCCCTCTAATATCCCTGCTGAAAGTTTTCTTTGCTAGACCTGGAAACAACTGTAGTCAGGAATTACAATTTCTTCTTCAGCTCTGCTGTTTGACATAGGAAAGACACCAAAGTCTCCTGGTTGCCAAACAAAGGCTTTGCTAGAATATAAAATAATAAATGAGGACATGACAGTCATTTAAGATATTCTTGTAGTTTAAACAGATGAAATATAATAGTTTTCTTTTCCTGGATTGGTTTTCTTTGACATCAACAGCTGACAGAGCAACTTGAAACAGTTCCCTGAGGTTTAGCTGTGAGTTTGTTCCTTCTTGCAGGTTGCTCTTCACTTATCTTAGGAGTTTCTCAGTCTGTCACTGCTTCATGCTGTTTTCTCAGTGCCTTCTGTCTGGTTTGCCTCTGTGACCCATGTGGTTCCCTTGAGATTTTCACTGACTTTTGAGGAAAAAGGAAACTCTTATTTTCTCCCTCTTTTAAAAGAGTTCAGTAGAACCCAAGTGCAGTAGCCCAGAAGAGAGAGATTTTTCTTTCTTGTGAGCTGCTGAACATAGCAGAATGAACACTATTGGAAGCAAATTAAGTAGTTTTGTAAAATAATTATACAGGCCTGCATTTATGTAGAATATGTACATGAAATTGCATAAAAAATGAAAATTTTCATGGAAGCTGCAGACAGCTGGAAAACATGCATGAGTTACTTTTCGTTAGCTTTCCTCTCACCACTGGGATCCATCCCCAGCAACTTGCTTATTCCCTCCTGCTCTGAGTCATTTAACCCCTTGTCTCTCCATCACAGGGAGATGTTGGAGAAAATGTCTTCACAGAATCTATACTTTGTTCTTTGGCCCTGAAACAAGATCTTGGCAGAAGAACGTTACGTAAAGTTTATGTAGATCTGTGGTGCTGTAGCAGCTTTCTAGGATTTTTTTTTCATCCTAGCCCATTGCGCAAACTGCTCTGAGCTTTTTGAACTACTATTCAGAGCTACGCTATGTTCTGCTTTGAGGTGTTGCTGTATGTTAGCAATAGGTGGTGTGACTCTTCTTTCTGATGTGTGAGTGCACACACAGGTATGCACTGACATACACAGACTAATGATCTCATTCTTCCACCAAGGTGAGTTCACTGAGGAGGAAGAAACCCTCAATTATGGAACAAGGCTGCAAACATGTTTTTTCCAGAGACATGAAACTTTTATTCTGTTGTTATTTTGCTTGAACAAAGGACTAAAGAATGAATAATTTATCATTAATACTTCATTATTAACATATTCCCAGAACCGCAGATGTATTGTGCTGATTGTTGTACCTCCTAGTAGACTGCTGTTTACACTGAGGGCAGGGGACAAAAATGTCTTGGTTTGCTGCCTGGTGTCCTGATCATTTGGTTAAGGAATTCGGCCACAGAATAACAGTGCTGCACATTTATATTTGTGTGGCCATATTTCCTTTCTCTGAAAGCCAAGGTGTGAGGAGGGGAAGGGAAAAAAGCGGGGTTACAGCTTGTATAGGCTGAATTTGTCTACAGCACACTCTGCGTCCACCCTAGAAAAGCTCCAGGTTCTGTCAGATCAGAAATAGCCACAGTAAGTCCGTCCAGCAAACAGGTCAGAAAACAGTTTGTATGACAACTCCCAGCTTGCCAGGTAGAATACAGAGAAGATAATCCTCCCTCCCATGCCCCACCAGGAGATCTCCTACCTCACTTTGCCTGAAATCACACAGAACTTGAATCCCGAGCTCGAGTCCAGGACTTCTGCAGACAATTTTTTCATTGCAAATCTGAGTTTCCTCTTTTAGCCATTCCTCTTTAGTCATCAAAAGACTCCTTATCTTGTAGCAATCCTGTTGTTCAGCTGGGAAAGAGAATCTTTTTTTCTCATTTTGGGCTCTTATAGAGGAGAAATACTTAAGATATCTTCAGATAAGTATCTTCTAATTTATAAGGATGAGTGTATATATTATTACAGGTTTCAATGTGGGATAAATGTGATTAACAAAAAGAAATAGACTATGCATCATAGACTGAATATTTTGCTTAAACTCAATTAGTTTTCAAACAGTTTTATACGTGTTCTTTCTCCAAAACTGGTTTATAATTGCTGACATTATTTCTTGATTATTACTGAACGCATCAGAAAAGTGTGATTGCTTTTGTCAACTATTTTTTATACACAGTTATATTGCTTTTCAGAAATGATACAGCCCTGTAGCCCACTGAGAATTAAATTTAACAACACTGAGATGTGTTCTCTGAATTGAATCTCTGATTGAAACTACAGTTGCTTTAAACATTGTTTTTTTTCCTCTTACAAAAACATAAAAATAAAAAGGAAAGGATTTCAAATATGGCTAGTGACAATTTTGATGGAGTAATGTATATGTTTATATAATAGCCGAATTCAAAATCACACGAAAGTAGTACAACTGAGTTCTGTGAGACTGACTACACTCTAAAATTCGTTGTATTTTCTTATATGCAGATTAGAGACCATTCTTCTCTTGAATCATATGTAACTCTACTCAGGTAGAATTAGCTTGGTGCTGTAGTACTGTTGTCAGAAGAAACAGTGGCAAAATGTGAGTGGAAACTGAATATCTAGTGAAATGTACATTGAATATGAAGTACAGTCCTTCTGTAAAGATGCTAGCAGAAACAATTGTCAGATATGGCAGAAAGAGAAGAACTAACTTGTCTTTGTCATTGCCTATTTTTTTTATTGACAGCAGCTATCATGCTCTTGATGAGACAGAAAACCATGAGACTGAGAAGAGCACAGCTGAGGATTAAAAGTCATCACCAAAAGATAGGTCAATAGAATATTATTATTTAATTTTGAGGAATACGTTTTGTAGTAAATGCAGGACCTGCTACAGGGGTAACAGAATAAAAGGAAGATGCACAGTGCAAGGGATAATTTTCAAATTGCTGGAGGAAATTTACATAGAAATAGCTGACAGGAATAAAGAGTCTATGTATATTTAGGGATATTTTAGGGGATGCCTACTGAAAACTAAAACAAGACCTGCTGAGGTAGTCTTGAGAGAAGAAAAGGAGTAAAGTAGCATCGACACTGTCAGTCATGTTTGATGCTCAAGAGATTTTGCAATTGTGTTCTGTAAGGAACAGTTTTAAACTGGTGTTTTTTTTTTTTTTTTTTTTAAGCTGAGAAGCATGTCAGCTCCTTGACTTCAAATAGGGAGTGTTTGTTAGCCAGGAGTAAAGACTGAGAAGTATGAAGAGGATCTGTGGCTTATCCTGAGCAAGGTGGAATCTTACACTTCTAGCGTATAGATGAGAAAGAGTGACGTATTTGGTTCTCTTCAAGAGGAAAGAATCTAGGAAAGATGGTGGAAGAAAGAACAGTGTAAAGAGATAGGAAGAGGGTGTGAGCTTTCAATCACACTGAGAATGGAGACTTTACCTTCCATATAAAAATAGCAAGAACAGTTCCTGAAATATTTGATCTTGCGGTTGAGTCAATCTGCTCCAAACTTTAATGTACTTTGAATTCTGTTTCTATATTTTTAGTGTCTCCTTATTGAAAAAAAATTGCAAATATATACAAGTTATATGTTATGATAAGCATACTAATAAGACTACAAATATACTAAGCTGCTGTAGTAAACATAAATCTGAAAATTTAAAATAAGTTTCTAAAAGCAGTTTGTTGATGTATCATAAAATGTCTAATTAAAATTCGGGATACTTTATTTTCATATTTCAATCTCTGTTTTTTTTAAGTGAGACAGATAATAAGGTAAAATGATATGTTCCACTTGGTCACACAAGGCTGTAAGACTTAAAAAGTTATTTTATACAAGAAAGAATAAAGAAGCTATCACACTATATACTGAAGAGGCAATTGGAGTACTAATGAAATTTCCTCTTTCATATCCACTATATGATGTCTTCCCAGAAGCAGAAGGCTACATTGTGGAGTCTTCTGTCATGATGAGACTCAACTCAAATGGACACAGTTTTCATAAGGAATTGAAGATTCACCTCTTGATACACTTACGAGTTGAGGCCTGAAGGGAAAAGAAGATTGCAGTATCCTATCAATATGACATGGAAGTGAAAAAAACCCACACAGTTATACTGAGTTATTATGATTTAAGAGCTTACAGATCTAGAAGGGGATTTTTACATATGCACAGTCGTTCAGGAGAAGCAAGGATAAAAAAAATGATGGCTTTTAGGTAATAACTGGGTAGTGTGACCTAGGTGTCACTGAATGTGAGAAGATTATTGCATGATTTTGAGCAGCAATGTCATCTCTTTTGTTGTTGTTGTTATTGCTTTAAATTGAAGTAGGAGAGATAAGTAATAGTGTAAATGAAGATATTTCTTGCATGTTAAACAAACTGATGCACTGGAAGGTGTGAACTTTAACTTTGACCAAGAGGAAAGCTTTTGGCTTTAAATGTAGCCACCATGAGGTGCATCTGAGATGAGGTAATAATGGATGGTTAAAAAATCCCTCATAAAAGTAGATGGCTTCTACCCAGAAAAATGGAAGTGTCACTTCGGCTGTTTATCTCTCAGAGATGATTCAGTTCACAGATGTTATTGGTACTGTGGCAGAGGCAAGCTAAACTGAGCAAAGACAGTGTTACCTTTGAAGATGATATCATCTTGCTCAAAATATTGCTTCAAAATATGGCAAATCCCAATTCAAATAATTGTACAAAAAGTATTCTATTGGATGCAAGCACTAGACACTAAAGAAGATCAAGGGTATGCATCAACATTATTATTATTATCAAGTAGCTGCTTGTGTAAGGTGCTGAAGGGAGGCTAAAGTAAGGTTCAGAGTGCAGGATCAGACTTCATCCATTCTTTAAATCACTTTAGATTAGGAGTCACTGAAGTCAAAATGAAATCATAGCCCATAAAATCAGAGGAACTGCTTCATTATTGTCAAATACATTTAAGGAGAAACAGGCTAAGCCACTGCACAGGATTCAAATCTATACTAACTGTGTTGTGCACTCACAACTGCAATTTGGCCTTTTGGTCTGTTGCTCTCTGTTCTTCCTGTATCATCTCACTGTGCCTATGTAAGGTGATTTTCCTCACTCTTTTGGGTTTTGATGAAGTGTGGAATTTTTCTGGGAGTGGTTGGCTTGCTAGACTATATCAGATTGTATTCCTCTCCAGTCTGTACAGACTCTACCACAGGATGGTATTCCCCTGAATTTCCCCAAAAAGCAATGAATAAAAGCAAGTTCTTGCAGGCTGTTGAGCATCTAATTATCTGCTTTGTGTTTGCAATATGGATCTCAAGAATCTTTATAGTGTGCACTTGACTCTTCTATCTCTGCAGCTCTGTATTAAATCACAGTGCTGGGATGCAGGGAGTTTGGAGATTTTATTTTTTACAAGGAAGCCTGGCAGAGATTGCAACTTCAGTGGGAGCAGGAAAATGACTGAGACTGTGAGGAATGGCTTGTTGAGCTTGTTAGTGTTTATTAACTGTGCATTTGTCATCTGCTGAAGGAAAAGAAGTAACAGAGGATCGGCCATGCTGAGTGGAAAAGTCACAAGAAAAGTGCTATGGCTGGAATAGATGGCTCTGCTGAAAAGGAAAGAGATGGTCTGGATGGAAGCGCAGGGGGACAGAAGGAGGAGATGGCTTGGTTGTGTGAATACACTGATGCTTATCAGCTTCTGGTGTTTGTTTTTTGTAACTTTGTTATGAAGACTAATTGCTGCCACATGGCAAGAGTGCACACAGTGTCAGGACTGGTGGCACTGCTCACTGTATTTCAGCCCTCCTCCTTTCCTTAAGACTTTTCTGTCAGAGAAAAGAGGACCCGAGATTGTTAAGATCACTGAAAGCTCCTTTACCTTAGAGATTAGTATTGGGCCTCCCTCCAGAGTAGCCGCCTTGAATATGAATCATGGAGCATATTCTGTCAAGGCTTCTTTGCTCCTTGAACAAGGAATACTGTTTGTTCCACTGCTGAATTACATACCTAAGAGCATATAATGAGCATAAAGAAACTCGAGAAGGCAGAAAAACAAAGACAACCTCTTCCTCCTGTATACATTTTTTTTTAATGGAATGTACTCTAAATTTCATTTTCTAGATTAAAATTGGGCCATGTTCTTCTCATATTTTTGTTTTAGTTTACGGTTCTAGAGGTTTCAAACATACAGAAGAAAATTTCCCCTGAGAAAGCTAAGTTGAACTATATTTAAAAAACCATGCAAACAAGAAACAATGCATGAGGTTTATTTGACCATCAATTTGTTCTCATGCTCATAGATTATAATTTAACTATCATCTGACAGTGATACGTATGCTAATTGCCTTGCCGTTGACAAATAAAAAGGTATATACAAGCTACATAAATTCATATATTGGCTAGTTATAATTTTTAAATGCACTGAGAATTATTTCATTAATTTCTTAACTGTCAAGGACAAAAAAGTGAAACATGCAATCCAAAATCATGCTAGTGGAAAATCTCAATTGTCTATAACTTTGTCTTGTACAGCTATGGTTATCAACAAAATCATAGCTAAAAAGTAAATAATGGAAATTAAATAGATCTCAAGGAAGGATCCTGGAGGAACCTGTTGTGAGAGGGATATGATGGATTGCTAAGATTGCTGGGTGGAACACTGGTGCCACTTGCAAATGTCTGTCTATGTCTATGTCAGAACCATAATTCAACGTGTGTCATATAGAAGGAAAAAAGAGAACATTTCAAAGTAAAGCCAAGCTTCTCAGGTGAGTACTGGTGTGTATAATGAAAATGGCACAAAAATGTTCTGGAAGAAGTGACGTATGGTCATGAGTAGTGATGCCTCTTTACAACCATTTGTCATTCTTCTCTTTTTTGATGGAAGGTCTGGGGGCCTCTGTTAAATATTTCCCTGCACTTTTTCAAAGTATGGTGGAAAAAGATAGTTGTGAAAGAGGATAGAAGTATTAATGTTCAAAAGTCAGTCACAGCTCCTCTACCATAGGCTCCCAGAGAAGGATACTGCAGAAACTGTATCTTATGTCAGGCAAATCAAAGTAATGGCCAAGGCTGAAGAAAGGCATTTCATGTTCGTTATAGATGCTGAGAAATGGAGAACTGTTCATTAACGTGCCCTCTAAGCTGTGGTGATTTTCATGGAGCAAGAGAAAAGGGAAAAAAAACTGATGAGCTGCCAATTTAAGGAATTTATAAAACATGTTCAAATCCCAGTTCTGGCCTCACAGAAACAAGAATTTATTGTTCTGTTGTATTAGGCTGTCTGTGTGAGATAAGATGAGGCCATCAGTCCAGTTTTTAACTGATCAGGGTAATTTTCACAAATCATTGTAAATGACCTTTATTTTCAGCCTCAACAGAGACTAAAATAAAAAAGGGCAGTGGATCATTGTAGTTTTATTTATATTCTTTTCTTTGGAACCAAAATTCTCTAAACCTTGGTCAAGGCAGATGATAAAACTGTAGTGCTTCAGTTCTGCCTGACACACAATATCTGCAATAAAACAGAGGTACTGATCTTAAAAGCAACTAATTGTATCACTGTGATGAGTAGTTAGAAAACTGCAAAATATAAAACTTCAGTGATAAAATAAATCCAACTTCTTGATTTCTCAAAGTATTAGGTAAGACCAGAAGTGATACATTTTACCCAAGGTAGGCATCCTCATCCAACGCTGAGTAAGAAAAGAGAAAAACATACTTCCCTAGAGATGAAAAGTACTTCTTGCAAAGTGGCCTAGCACAACTTTGTAAGCAAATGAGGTACAGATCAAATGTTTTTACCTTCATTTCATCACATCTTACTTTGTTTAATGTCAAGTAATAATTAATATACTCTTTTGACATATTTCTGAACTATTTATTACTTCTCATTTGACTTCGGATTTTATTATCGAAGAGTGACCAGCTGCTAGAGAACTGTTAACAGTCCACTCCCTCAAACAGATGCAAATCAATATGAAGCAGTGAGTAAGGAAGAAAGGATTCCAGAGTTGATCACCATTGCACCACACTCCTCCAGCTCGGAATTTTGAAAGTAGAGTGTCCTTACCATGCACCTATTTGTTGGTTTGTGATGTGCATGAAGTAAATTTTTCTATCCTTAACAGAAAGAAAACCCACAGATGAGTTTATCCTACTATGGAAGATGCTCACATAAGGCTAGAAGACTTCTGCTTTCATGGGTGTTTTTAAGTGCAGGCAATGGAGGGGACATGCCACATGCATGAGTGACCTTACAGGTATGCCCAGAACTGAGGAGGTTTTACATCAGTGCCAGAGCTCAAGTAAGACAGAAATGTAGCAAAGTGGTGCACACTTTGTAAAAAAGCCTTTGTGCTTAAGTAACAGGTTGAGATCATCTAAGCTCTATACTGTGGCACCAGGAAGTGACCATGATGGGCAGAACCCGTTAGCACTATGAATTTTGCCGTGTGCAGCTAGAAGGAACTTAATTTTGGTGTCCTTTGCAGCTGGATAGCAAGGAGTAGAAAATGTCTGTTTGACATCTACTATGTGTTGAGCACATGTGTTTTGTTCTATCTATTTTTCTTCAAAATGTGCATTGAAAAATACTGTGGGTATTTACCTTCAGATACTGAAGGTTCTAGAGACTAGTGGGAAGGGTTGGTGCAAGGGAGATGTATGCTCAGTAGAGAAGGATCAAGTTAATGACCGTTTAAACAGACTGGAAATTTGTAAGTCCCTGGGACTTTGTGTGCACCCATGAGTGTTGGGAGAGATAACTGATATAATCATAAGATTGCTCTCTACTGTCTTCAAAAGATTATGGTGATCAAAGGAGGCTCTATAGAAAGAAAATGTCACCCTTCATGAAGGACAAGAAAGAGGATCCAGGGCACTACAAGATGGTCAGCTTCACCTCAGTCCCTGGGAATTTGACGGAGCAAATCCTCCTAGAAATAGTTTCCAAAAATATAAAGGACAAGAAACTGTACAGAGAATAGTCAGCATGGTTTATGAAGGGAAAATGATGCCTGATCAACCTAATATCCTTGTATGATAAAACCTGGGGGAGAAAGAGAGAGCATTTGGTATTATTTATCTTGGCTTTAACAGGAATTTCTACACTTTGTTCCATAACATGCTCATAGACAAACTGATCAAACGCAGACCAGACAAGTGGACACTGAAGCAAAATCAGAACTGGTTGAACTGCTGAACTAAAGGAATTGATCATCAGAACAGAGACCATCTTGAAGTCAGTCCAAAGTTGTGTACTCCAGATGCCAATAGTGGGACCAAAGGTGCTTGACACAGTCTTTAGAGATCTAAACGATGAGGCAGAGTGCACTCTCAACAGATTTGCAGATGATCCAAAATTGGTACAGTTGCAGATATACTAGATGGTTGTATTATCATTCAGATGAACATTGGCATGCTGGAGAAATGAGCAAACAGCAATCTGACAAGGTTCAGCAAAGGGAAGTACAAAGTCCTGCTCCTGGGGAGGAAAATCCACATGCCCCAGTCCAGTCTGGGGCTAAGCTACTGGAAAACAAATTTGCAGAAAAAGACCTTGAGGCACTGGTGAGCAAATTGATCATGATGCAGCAATGTCTTCTTGGTGCAAAAGCCAATGGCCTTCTGGGATGCTGTAGGAATAGCATTGCCAGCAAACTGAGGGAGGTGATCCTTCAACTCTGTTCAGCAGTGGTGAGACAGTGACTGTGTCCAGTTTTGGATCCTCTGGTACAAGAGGGACACGGGAAAGTGGAGCTAAGGACTACGAAGGTGGTTGTGGATCTGAAGCATGTGAGAAGCCTGAGAAAGCTGGAACTGTTAATTTTAGAGAAAAGAAGTCTCAGGGAAGTGATCTGAACTATGAGTGTAAATGCTTGATAGAGTGAGTAAAGAAGACAGCTAGGCTGTTAGTCAGATCTAGTGAAGGAATGCTTTGAGGTTGACCAAGAACTGGAATAGGTAGCTCATTATGGTTGCTGATCTCCCCTCCTTGGAGGCAGGCAAAACACAACAGGATATAGGCCAGAATAGCCTGCTATAGGTGATCTTGCTCTGAGCTGGGTGTTGGACGAGTGTTAGCGGTTGTGTAAGTCTGTGATTCTGATAGTCCAGGTATCTGAATGATTAAATCAAACTGAAAAATGAAACTGAAGTAATATTTTCTAATCTTGAGGTCTAATTTGCCTGCGATTTAATTTCTGACCCACCTGTTCAAGACATGGAGAAACGCATATAGTGATTAAAATGGAAAAAAGTTGTGTCTGCAGCACAAATTATATGTCACAAACACTCTTATTCTTCCAAAACTTAATTAAATATATGCATTTTAAGATAAAATAGATGAAAGTGAGTACCTAATAACAGACAAGAAAGCGTTAACGTAACTAGGGAACAATGCCATTCTTTATTATCTTTATTAACATTTGTTTACTAAACTGATCTACCTATTTTCTTCCTACCTAATTAAAATTAATTACAAGAGGAGTAATTATACTTGCAATAAGATTTGCTCTTAACAGATATTTACTTGAGCTCTAATTTTATAGCTGCATCTGATTTTGTCATATTGCTTTTTAATATGTGGATGCTCATATTCCTTCTTACATAGTTTCAAAAATGAAATTGCTAGTGTGTATAATTACTGAAACTTATGAGAGCCATTTTGATCAGGAGAGAGATTATTTGTCACTTTATCATGGCAAGATGAAATTTAAGCTGAGGAGCTAGCTGTCTTGTAAATATATAAACAGCCCATGTTAATGTCCTTCCTCTGAATAGTATTAAATGGTATAAGCTTATGTGTGCACCATTGGCTTATGCTGGATACACACAGAAATATATGTTTATTTGAGAAATAGGGCATTTGTCAGGGTCTTGCTGCACAGAAACACTCAGGGGAAGAGCAGAATTCAGTCTGCCAGTCTCTCTTCGTATATTTTCCATTGACTCCAGTTAATAGGCAGAATGTAGAGTATGAATATTTAGTTAAGAGATAATATAATAATTTAAAAAACGAATTGTCCTTTGACTACTGTGCACCAGCAATGAAATTAGTGGGACATAAGCCACTGAGACCAGAAATGGAACTTTATTATCTGCAATAGCGTTGGCTGTATAAACCAATGATATCTGAATAAAACCAACATATTCAGTAACTGTAATTGGCCAGAGAATGGAAGCAAATATTCAAGTTTCAAAAGCAAGATCCAGCATAGCATATTAATTTCAAATTGCTAAACTAATTCTTTATGAGAGTTCTGCAACTGAAGTACCCATTTTCTATAATTATTTATAAAATATATTCCTTCAAGTCTAATAAATATGCATGCAAAAATAAAGGAGTGTTTTGCTTTTCATCCTTGCAGTAGCTCCTATATCTCTAGGATATAGCAGTAAATTGCACAGCAATTTGCTCATGTAAGCTGAAATAGGTCATTAAAAAATGAAACAATATAATGGATGCAACATGTTTATTTGTTTGTTTGAATTTGTATATTTTAATCCCTAGGTAACGTTGCAATGCAAGTTAAAATAATCTAACAAGAGGCTAATCAAAAACTCAGAAAAATATTTCTCCTTGATTGAATTTTCTGATTATCTTATACAACCAGAACACACCACATTATCTTATACAACCAGAACACTTGAAAATGTGACACTCAGCAAGAAATGGAGCATTGGAAATGGAGCAGTGATACTACATATATACCATTCATTAAAAAGGACCTAGAAGCAAAAAGTAATTAAAAACACAGAACTGTTTAACACTTTTTAAAATGGTATTAAATCAACATAATTTTCTTTTCTTTGATGAATAGCCTACTTAAGTAAGAGTGCTCCAAGCATTTCTAAAGCATGTGGGCATAAATGGAGAAAATCTCAATGGTATTTTGAATTTGCTTTTTGATCTATGGAATTCTGATAATAAGTTAAACAATATTTAACATAATGCTTTAGCTATATACCTAAGAACTACTACTTTTAACTAAATGGTTTATATCCTTTTCCCTGAGAAAAATAGGAAAAAATTTAACTTTTTTTTAATGATATAAAACTTTTTTTTTTTGCCCATCTGTGGAGATGTTTATTTATTTATTTATTTTTTAACAAGAAGAAAGAACAAAGACAAGATGCCATCAGAGGAGCTTGTTGACGTTTTCTTCTTGAGATAACTTGGTTTCACAGTTGTTGAATAGCGCCATCTTCAAAGGGAAATTTTGTGATTTGGAAATGCCTGCTTCACACTGTTGTTTTGTGAGTGCCTTCAAATCTATTTCACTTTCTCTTAGTAAATTTGAAAACAATGTTTAGTAAGATTTCTGGACCAATTTTTTCAAATAGAAGGACAAATTCTGTTGTATAGAAATAAGTTTAACAACCTATTCTGCTAAGTTTTCACTGGACTTTAGTCTCCAGATTCTTTAATCTCAGAGATATTGAAAATAACAGCTTTTTACCTAACTATCCTACTTTCATGATTACCTCAAAAAAAAAAAAAAAAAAAAAAAAAAAAAAAAAAAAAGGGAACTAATTTGTGACTAGTTAAAGGATACTTTCCTTCTGCAGTTTTGGGTTTTAATATGTCTGTGAAAAGTTACAGACACCTCACATTCCACAGGAGGGAGCCTCTCTCCCACTGAGCTCAAAGGAGAAAGACTGCAGTACAGGATCTTCTCTTATGAAATTGTTATGAAAGACCTGCCCTGTACAGAAAGCTAAAGCCCGCTGAACTTACATAAAACAAACAAATAAACAATAAAAAAACAAACAAACAAAAAAACCCCTTCCTTCTTTTTAATGATAAAGGAATCTTGGAATTTAAAATTCTTGAGCCTATGAAGTGTCTATAACAGAACACAGAAGTAATTTTCAAAGTGAACATCAAAAATTTTTCCCCATCAATTTTGTACTGAGAACTTTTCTTTCATAAGCTGATAGTTTGATAATGAAGAAATAGGCTTAAAATGTACTTGTTCTGAAGTAAGAAGCTCTTCTATAACTGCAAAATGGAAAGGACTTTGAAATTCTTCATGTGTGGCAATTACAGAATAGTTTTTTCATACATTAACCAGCCTTACCAGAGAGAGTAGATTTGTAGCTATAAAGATTAAAATAATACTATCTGAGCTAAGTGATAAGCAAGCACACAGTATATGTTTATTATATATTGGCACACTGTCGTGGTCCTGAAAACCTTATGTGCATTTGGAAGGATGAACCTAAATGGTCTTCCTGTCCTGCAGACTGTTCTGAAGTAAGAAAATAAACTTTAAGAAGTGTGATGTGAGTGTGTGTGTGTGTGTGTAAACAAGGAGAAGATAAAATTAAATCTTAATTAAGATGGGTGGCAGCAGCTCCCCTAACAGACATAGGACATGACATTGGAATTCAAATATCTAATTCCAGAAATTCCAAGTCTGGCATTTCATTTCTGGCAGGGATATTTATTCAAATATACTTCTGTGTGTTGCATGTCCATCACCAACACACCTCTAGAGAGGTTCAAATGCAGCACATGGGTATTCTGGATTACCCCTTGTGGGTGCTTCAGGAATCTGACAGGTTTGTTGTAGGTGTTTAAGAGTAGATTGTCAAAACTGTTGTCCCCGGCTGTTTCTCCCTTTCTGTTTTTGATATTGCAGATCCCAGCACCTGTTGTTTGCATTTTTTCTCCACCTGATAGGAATATCAGAGGCATTAGGCTGATCCAAACTTTGGGAGATACCTCATGTTCCCTGACTCACCTTTTACCGGAATAATCCAGGATTACTGTGTGACCTAGCTGCACACTCTGTTTCTAGCATGTCATGGTACTGTAATGTGAAGCTGAGCTAACTGCAAAATGGCATACCTTCAGGGATTGACTTGATGTTAGTAGTTCAAAGGTATTTGGGATCATCACAGCTTTCTGAGTCATCCTGAAACTCTGAGGGCCATCAGGGAATGGATCCACTCAGACCATATGTAACATGCTTTTTAACCTGAAACAGACACGAATCATAGGCTCAGGCAGTCACAGACAGTAGGCTCAGCTCCAGTGATGAAAGAATATTAACATTTACTATTGTGGTAACAACAATAACAAAAGCAAAAATAAGACTGGAAAATACTTATTTCATGCTTACTTCAAAAGAATATTTGCCATGAAAACGAAACTGAAAAGGAAGTGTCTCTCAGAAGTCTATGAACAAGTTGAAAGAAAGCTTTTTGGAAGGATATTTCCATCATAATTTTAACTTTGCAGATTAGAATAGTCTAAATTATGCACACAGATACATTTATAGAAGTATGATACTTTGGAAACTTTATAAATCTTACAGATATCTGTAGACTTCAATGGGATCACAGCTCCTTGCCTGCTGAAATGTACCAACACAGGGTATCTTTAAAGGGATTACTTAAAATGTTTGACTGAAGAAGAAATCCCTAAGGGAGAAGACTTAATATCTGATAAGTGATAAGCAAAATGTCACATTATTTGTGTGGGCAATTTTCTCTCTTTTTTTTTTCCTCCTGCTTTATTTTTTTTTGAGTCCCAGTAAGGTTTGGTGTGCATAAACCATTTAAGATAAACTAGTAAACACAGGTCAAATCCAAAATAATCTTAATTGTTCCAAATATTTTGGCTGGATGTATTTTGGAGAGCCTGATCTGGTGGCAGTACACAACACCCCAAAATGGAAGCTGTGACAAAAGGGTGAATCCATCACAGGGCAAAAATTGAAGTGATATTTAGAATCACCAGTACTGAGAAACACCTTTGGCTAAAGAGCATCGACTCATCAGCGCTATATTAGTAGTCTCAAGGAGATAGCATCCAGTTCAGAAATAGGTTGGACGTCATGGGAACAAACGAAAAAGAGCACCACAGCAGCCTGTGTCTCCCTCTGATGTGGTTAGCTCTTTTTATGGAAATCTGTGCCGTGAGACAGAGCCAAAAAGCCTGTAGCATAAGAACCTGTGAGCTGCTGTGGAACCCAGAGCTGCTTTCCTGCATTCTCTACAGAATAACGAATGGGTAGCTTTTGTTTCCAGAGCACTCAGATTTCCCTAAGAGCAAAGAGAATCTCCACCTTAACAAAGAACAGTCTGGAAAAAAACTTTGAGATCCTTTCCCCTCTGGAATTCAACATATGTTTTTTCTTTGCCTCACAGATGAGGAGAAAATGTTCAAAGAGGTTAAGTGCTACAGCAGAGATTCTGAAACAGTTAACTGCTGGAATGTGGATGAGAGTGCACGTTCCTTTAAGTGACTTCAGCCTAAACCACTATCTCACAAGTCTTCTGAAGATTTAATAGGATGTTTCAGAAGCCATCTAAATATTGAAAGTGAAACAGATGCTACTGCATAAGTATTTTATGAGATATTTTTCAGCTTCAACAATAAAATTTTAAATGCTATTTCATCTTCTTTTCTTCCTAGAACTACTGACATAATAATTGTTTTACGGCAATCTTAGACTCAGGATCCATTTAATAATGTGGAGAAGAGAATATAACATAGGAGGCAGACAGCAATCGAATGCTATTTATTTCTCATGGGAAATTTCCCAGGAGGGCTGTGTGTAGAAGAAGGATTTAATTCCTAACATTTTTATATGTTAAATCCACTCAGAAATTGAATAGCATATGCTTTAGAACATATACCTTAGGCAACAATATCTGGGAACACAGTAAGGCATGTTACTTTTCCTTTCTATTATTTCCTTTTCATTCTTAAAACAACAAAAATATGTATTTTGTGTTAAATATTATTTTATGCAAGCTACATAAAAAAATAGTTTAGTGGCCCATTTTGTGAAGGTAGGTTGTTGGCATGTAGCCTTAGTTAAAAAAAAATAAATAGGAAATGCTCTGGTTCAGTGAAGAATACTTAGAATCCTTGAAGAATCTTTCCATTGTTTTTTTTGAAATATGAGAAAATTAAGATATTTATTCTTGGTATCACGGTATCACAGCCGCAGTAGTGACTTGAGGTTGGCTGTACTTGGTCTTTTCCACTTCAGAATTATTCTGACTTTACTCAGTATTGTCCCTCTTATTGCCGTTGAATCTCAATTTGATTTAATTTACTCAGAATTAAACATGATTTTTCTATACTTAATCCTATTAACATGAGATCATGAGAGTCTAGTGGGAACTAAATGATACGTATGTCCCCTTTTTAGCTCTGGTTAGCCTTCTGACTCAGATGTCTATCTGTAAGAATTATTACAAAGAAATGCTGAAACATGAGCCATAAGATACTACTGAGATGCAAAGAAGTCAGGAAATAATTGGATGCTTTATAAAGAAAATGAGTGCTATGGATAAAAGTATTTTCCCAAAATAAATGTTGCAAAGCAATATTCAGAATACTTTTAACAGAAAGTAATGATAAGGAGAAATAGTGATTAGAATTAAAGGGAATATTTTGCAAAATAGGCACGGATCTTTATTTGAACAACAGAAGCACGCACAGACTGTTGGTTGTCAATGTAAAATGTATCAACTTTTATTATTCTTTACTAGCTCAGATGGACTATGCTTGTTTGGAGGATATGAGCTGTGAACTACTTTCCTGGGTTTCTGGCCTCTGTAGAATACTGTTCCTTTCCAGCAAAGAAGGAAATGTTGCTTATGTCTTAAAAGCTTTAATTCAGAGTCAGATTTATATACTCTCTTTTTTTTTTTTTTTTTCTTTTTCAGTGCTTTAAGCAAGTGTTTAACCTATGCTGTAATAACAGAGGTGTAACTACACATTGTTATTTGCCAGTTCTGCTGTGAAATACCACCTGGATGAAGGATGAGGAAGGCAGCTTCAAAAACTACTGCAAATAGATTTGCTTTATTTTATTTTTCGGATGCTACATTTAGCTTTATGATCTGAGATGCACTAAAAAGAGTGTGGACAGTAGGTTGAGGGAGGTGATCCTCTTCCTCCGCTCTGCCCTACTGAGGCCACGTCTGAAGTGCTGTGTCCAGTTCTGGGCTCCCTAGTTCAAGAAAGACAGGGAACTTGTAGAGAGAGCCCAGTGGAGGGCCACCAAGATGACAAGGGGCCTGGAGCACCTCCCTTATGAAGAAAGGCCAAGAGCACTGGGGAAAGCTGAGGGGGCATCTCATAACTGTTTATAAGTATCTAAAGTGCGGGGGTAAAGGGGGCCAGGCTCTTTTCATTGGTGTGCAGTAATAGGAGAAGGGGCAATGTGCGGAAACGGACACAGAAAGTTCCACAGTAACATGAGGAAGAATTTCTTCACTCTGAGAATGGCAGAGCACTGGAACAAGCTGTCAGGGGGATTTTGAAATCTCCTTCTCTGGAGATATTCAAGATCCACTTGGACACCTACTGGTGCAACCTACTGTGGGGAAACTCTCTTAGCAGGGAGTTGCGCTTGACAGTCCCCAGGGGTCCCTTCCAACTCCTATAATTCTGTGATTTTATAATTATTCTTCTTTTGCCATTTTATTTTTAGTTTTCTATCACTGAAATCATTATTGGTGTTGAAGTTGTCTTCATATTCCAAGTGGGGAAGAAATTTCTCTGTGTGTGAGATTAGCAGAGACTTTAGGACTCAACTTGTAGCATGAGTTCTGACTCACATTTTCACCCAATAAATTCTTGTTGGTATAGAAAGCTAGGGCAGTTATGGAGCCCATAATAGGTGTTCTAATAGGACACCATATTTTTTCATAGAATCATAGAATCACAGAATTGCTCAGGTTGGAAAAGATCTTAAAGATCATCGAGTCCAAGCACAACCTAACCATACTACCCTAACTCTAACAACCCTCTGCTAAATCATGTCCTTGAGCAGACAGGGACTTTCATCCTGTACTAAAAGTCCTAAATTTGCTACGCATTTCTAACATTTTGCCACCTGATGTGATTTCAAGTACTGAACTTTATGACTCCAGTCTCTTCCAACACCTAAAATTCCTAAATCAATTTCTGTAGGAGATTTCTAGCTATAAAATCGCATTGGAAAAATTAGATCTTTGTGTGGAAGACCACTGTTATAGGGATAGTTAGACCTTTATATGGAAGTCCATTTTGAAACCTCTGATCAAAGCAGTTCTCATGATCTCATTGATCATGAAGCTGTTCTTCCAGAAAGTTGAAGTGAAGTCTGGAAAGCTAAACTTTTATTCTAAATCTATGATGAATTTAATAATAGAATCATATAATAGGTTATAGCAAAATTTGTTTTTGACACACACGCGAGAGAGAGGAGGAAGTAAATGTTACAAAGCAGAACTTTCAGTAAACCTTCAAACCTCCAGATCAAGCTGTTTGCTCCTCATTTACTATTTATTTTCACATGGAACTTCTCTGATGAATTGTCCAAGATACAGAATTGAGAGTCTGTCTTCCTAAAGATAGGATTTAGAAATTATTGATATTTAGATATAAAGAAATACTTAAAAAAGGAGATGAAACTTGGCTTAGCCAAGTAGTCCTAATTTCCTGGGCTGAAAGTAATAGTGATATATATGACAAAACAGCAGTTTATCTTTCAGGGGAAGAACTTAGAGTTTTACAGGATAAAAATATCCTGATTAAGTGACATCTTATCGTACCTTGATTTAATATTATCAACTACTCCTGTTCTCTTATCTTTACTTCTTTAGTGTCACTGTGAAATAACCTTCCACACTTCCTAACTAAAGGACTAAGCAGTCCTTTTCCATATACACCTGTTCTTGTCTAAGCTCAAAATTGTGTTTTTGTTGTTGTTGCAAACTGAAAATTTGAATGGGACGCTGTGTTTTATAGTATTATATCTGCTATTATCAGTGCTTTGCCATATATTATCCCCTAGTTTGTTTTATAACATTAATGATCTGTAACTTTAGGAGAGACCTTAAAATGAGTTTATGAGAATAAGGCAAAGAGCCAGTCAGTCATGCTCCTGAAAGAGACTTATCGCAAACAGAAAGAAGGTCTGCTTGAAAGAAAAACGCTGAAGGATCCAATTTACACCTCACAACCAAACAAATTTACTATAGATTTTAACACCTCTTTAGGAAAACTGAGGCATTATTGCTTTTAAAAATGAAGGAAAATGAGTTACTGAAGCAGACTCATTATGTTCTGGTTTCAACTGAAATGAATTATGTTATTAAGAGATTCATGTGCTAGCTGCATCCATCAGTCAGATGAATTGGCAACATGAACTTCTTCTATAATATATAGGTGCTTTTGAAAATATGAATAGCTAACATGAGAAAAGAGAACATGGTTATTTAGAGATCTGAAACAAAATTTATTAGCAACCGTATAAAGAACAATGCCATGAATCCAGCTAGTATTGGTAAGCCTTCCATTTCCATGTTGTTTCTTTTTTCTTTTCACATAAATGTGTTAATAACTGTGTATCTCATCTAAATTAGTTTAATTGCAACACAGTAGGCTCCAAAATGATAACAAAACTGAAGCAGAAGTGCTTCGCCAAATTTCTTTTAATTTAATGGAATCATATTTTACATACTGATCAGTCTGATAAAATTGCCAGTCTTACTTCTGAACAAAAATATGTCCTCTTACATAGCTGCTTGTAAAGCAGAGGCTCAAGCACATAAAGGTTATTATTTTATATTCTGTTTTGTGATAGTAACTATAACTGAAATTTCATCTTTTCTGCATGTAGTAGCGAGCTAGACAGTAAAATTTAGTTTGTATATTGTCGGCAAATCTTAAAAAGAAAAACTAAATACGCTTGTAATGACTAAAAATAGAAAATAAATCAAGAGTTATCAAAGGAATATAAACTTGCAGCTCTGCAGTACAAACCTTTTGCTAATTAACATGTAGTAAAAGGAACATTGCTGAACGCCATCTATTGAAAGATTTCTAAATATCTGGAGTTACACAATATTCTTTCGTACACAGGAGGTCAAAATGACCCACCATGCCTTGTGAAACTGCGATTGCTTTGGGCAGTCCTTAGGTGAATACTTAGAACAAATGAAATACTGGAAAAACCTCAAAACCTGCAGCCGAAAAGGTTTCTTTCATTCTTTCATTCTTTTTTTTTTTTTAATTATTATGATTTTTTTTTTTTTTTGTAATTTTTTAAAAAGAAAACTACCATAACTAAGTTTGCTATTTTAAACTAGCAGGAACAGATGGCTCCCACTTAAAATTGTTAAGAGAGGTGAATGAGAGCACTGATTTGATGACACTGAAATACATTCTTGAGGGTTTGAAAACTGAACCAAAATCTAAGAGTAGCAAAGGAGATAATTAGTTCATTACAATCAATTTGGTATTGTGTCAGTGAAAAGTAGTGGAATGGTCTCATGACAAATTAACGTAAAATTAGTATGGTTAAGGTTGATCACTATGAATTTATGAACAACCAATCCTGTGTAAAACAATTAACTTTGTATCTTTCAAGATGACTTACTTATTTTAAAGAAATAACTGGGTCTGTGTCTTATAACAGGGCTTCCGCAGTGTTGTTTGACATTGTTAGAAAAACAACATAAATACAAAAACAAAACAAAATATAGCACATATTGTGACAGCCCAAGACAGAGATATAAAAATGTAGTTGTAAATGGGGTACTTTCTCTGATGGACAGCACCAGTGAGTCCTTGGAATTAATTCATTTGAAGGAAAACTAATAAAGTTACTGCTTTATTCTTTGGCTATTAGAAGTTCCATGGAGTCTTTTAAAAGTAGAGCAGATAACTCTCCAGTACAAAGCAATATCAACCACCTCATAAACGGTGTCCATTCAAACAATGCAGTCACACCAAGTCCCATTTTCTTATACTAAGAGAACATAGAAGTGATAAAGGCTAAATGGTATCCAGATGCCCAATTCCCTTGGCCAGCACCCTTTAATAGAATATCACTGATGCTCTGTTTAATTCAAAGCATTTTGGTTTTCTTTACAGTTTGGCTACGGTAAGTACCAACAGCAAAGAAATATTTTGCAGTGCTAACAGTGGACCTGGGCATTTTTAGTCAGTGGTATCTGAACAGAATGGAGATTTGAGGTCTAAAACTGATTTCTAAAACCAGACTTTTTGGCTGTCTTTGGCAGTAGGAGAAGGCATTGTTGGATCTCAGATTGTCATTTAATTTATAACACTGCTTAAATAGAAATAAAATACCTGTGGGTGTGTGCCTATCAAGCATAAGCTGCATGCTAGAAATGTGCTGATTTATGAGGAAGGAAGCTTTAATAGCTGTGTTTTTTCCCTATTTTGGGTATTTATGTCTGGTGTAGAAGTTAACTAGATGTAGTCATTAAACACCCTTACTTCAAAATGGCAGCAGTGTGGGGCTGTGCACCTACAGTTTGTGGATCCAGTGACTCCACACACGAATCACATCTCTGTGCTGAAACCAGATTTAATCTGTTTAACATTTTTGTAACTTGCTTTCTCATTTAGGTTCAATTCATGCAAGGACCCATATGCAGAATATACTGAAATCTTCTGGATTTGTGGCTATAGGGAATTGTTTACCTGGAGTAAAATGGAGGAATGGGGGTCTATGAGGCAACACCCATGCTAAAGAAGTGGTAGTTTGTGGACATTTCAAGAAACTCCCAAAATGGTTAGATGTCTGCTCATCTTTGACATTCCAGAGTGCCTGGATTTCTGTTTTTGTTCCTCTTGATATGACAGCTACCTTGGCCAGAGCAGTCATGACAGGAACTTTTCTGTTTGCAATCCGAACCTGTCCCCAGAACTCACTTTATGATCACTGGAAAGAAGTAGAGACTTCACCTCATTCTCAGGCACGCATCTAAAACAAGGCAGCTGAGTCATTGTTTAGACATTTCTGTTTCTCTCTGCTGACTGTCAAGGATATTGTTAAAAATGAAGACATACACCTTTTAGATGGCTGAAGTTAACAAGATGAATCCTGCACTGGGTGACTATTTCCCAAGAAAGCATGGCAGGCATCCAGATATGTGATGAGTCACACTCAAATCCCCTGAAGGCCCAAGCTGCCCCTATTTAAGGCACTGGGCTTGTTACAGAATGGGATGATGGCTGCTTAGAAAGCTCTAACAGAAAGAGAGAAATAAAATGTCTGTATATGAAGGTTAAGAGAAGGACCTGTTACACTGAAAGAACTCATGGTCTTCTCAGTTTTAAGCAGATGAATAATTAGATTCTTCTTCAGCAATGATCTGAAGGACACATTTAGCAGTAATGACATCAGCATTGGCCAATGCGCTTTAAGACGTTTTGCATGAAGTTAGGTAAGTGGTTTAAGTACTTTGCTAAATCATGGCCGCAGGGCAAGAGGCAATTCCCACTTTACATACTGCACTGCTAATAGCATTTCTGCTCTCTGTAATGGAGTCCTAAGGGTACCAAAGACAATTAAATTAAAAAAAATAATAACAAAGCACTTAGTGCTGCACTATTAAGTCTTTCCATGATGGAATTCCTGTAAAAAGACAGCTAATTAGTTTATCTCCTTCCAGAAAAAAAAGCTTAGCAGAAAAAAAATAAAGAACAACAAATCCCAATCCTCTGTAAAAGTCAAGTGACAATTTTGGGTGGTCACAGTGTAGAAGAACGTGAGTGGCTCACAAAGTAAGGTAATGTTACCCACTTTTAATTGGTTACTTATTCGCAGAAGAGATATTCTAAAATGTAAGTGAAACATAAGAAGGTATTTAAATAGATGAGACTCTTTTGACTCCTGTCCTGTAACCATTATGTTAACCATCCATCAAAAAGGGAAGTATATCCACCTTAGTGAAGTCAGTGGGCAGGTTGCCATTGATTGCTACAGTACTAGAGCATAAAGTAGTATCTCATAAATATTTACAAGACAAAGATGACAGGAAGATTAATGACAGATTCTATAGGAGTCTGAGTAGATCTCTTTCTATTTTATTGCATTCAAATACTACTTTCTGTAATCTGACATTTGTTAGAAGAGGAATAACTTTTCACTAACTGAAAAGGTATATTATTATGTTGATTTTGTTGACACTCCTAGTATTACCATCAGTATTAATACATCTGCAATGAAGGTTGCAAACAGTATACCAGAGCTGAACTGAGCTTTCTTTAGGAAAATAGAGTGAATACCATTAAAACCAGGGAAGGACAATATAAATAAAACAAAAGCATTGCTCTATTCATGGTACATGTCAACAGGTACGTGTGAAATTATTTAAAAAAACCCATGAAAATACTTACTAAAGTGCAAAGGTGGTGTACTCCTTCTGGTTCATGCCTTTAATCTCCATTTGTGATCCAGCATTTCAGTGCTGGATCAATGTTTTCCCATTGGCACTGTAAGGCTGAGCAACAGCATCACTGCCTGCAGCAGCTCACCTGCCTGCTCAGCCAGGTCGGCTGTTGGGCAGTGAAGCTTTCCTTACTTTCCCTATTCCTGCAGTCCCTTCTGCATTTACTGAGCAAAACTTTAGTCTCATGCCACTACCAGGCAAAAGAAAATACACACGGTACAATAGTGCGAGCTTAAATAGCTGCCAAACAAAATGCAGCTTCAAACATTCATTTCCAAGGTTTTTTCACTAGAGCTTATTTTTGTATTCACCGTCCAGAGAAAAAATCCACAGAGTAACCAATGAACCTTTTCCCTGCTGCAACCAACTCACACAGGAGCATATGTGTCTTTGTTTCTCTTAGTTCCAACTCACTCTTCTCTCTAAAAGCCCACCTTCAGCAGTCTGGTAACAAGAATGGTCTATTAGCCCTTTCAAGATTATGCCTCTCGTCTGTCACTGCTGTTGATATTGTATGGCAATGTTCTGTTAAAATTTAACCAGTCTTTGTATGGATAGTCTCATTATCAGCGAGAAATAAAATATTGGGGATCCCAAAAAATGATTTTATTATTTTCTCTTGTGTTTACTACTTAATGCATATCTTACAACAGCACTATCAATCATCTTCAAGGTAAAGACATCTTTGGCTTTGGCTTTAGCTGCACAGACACCACAGAAAGTGGATTAGATTTTAGAGGTATTTGGGAGCTCCCCAGGGCAGCTATTCTTTGTGTAGTCACATTAGCTAACGTCTTAAAACAGTTCTTGACTTGAAGAGCTCTGTGTCCCAGCGTACAGCTGTCTCATGCTCCCTTACAGCAGTCTAAAGATCTTTCCAGCCTTAAGAAATCTTGCTTGGGTACAAAAGAATTAAACCATACCCAGTCTTGTGCCTCAAACCAACATTTGTTATGGAAAATATATTTGGAGATTTGGGCTGTTTTGAGGCAGTTTCAAAAAGCTTCTCAGAGGCTGCAGTGCTGGAAACAGTTTGAATGAAGCTGGATTAATGGGTTTTGTGCAGGTAAGGCATTCAAAGTCACAATGTTCCATGAATCATCATCAGAGCTTTGGATGTACGTTGAGGCGATATGTCAGTACAGGTAATTTGGCTTTCAAGGCTTGTAGATTTGATTTTGAATTCTAGTTTATATTTAAAGTGTCATTTATTTAGCTGTCATCAGCTGAATTGCTCTGGTATGCTGGAAACATTTAATTTTACTCTCTGATCACTGGGAACACATTACTGGTGATTTAGGGCTTAGTTACCCTCCAAGAATTGCTTTATGCTGCTGAAGATTATTGGCTGTATTCAGTCACCCTAGATTTCACTTTATCCTCTAAATCTAGTGTTTCTTACAGGCTAGACATTGAAAGCTCTTAATTCAATGCCTTTCACCCTGTGATTTGCTTTGTCCATCCAAATAGGTGCATTTCTGGCCTTCAAATTATTTCCCCCTGCTTTTTTTTTTTCTTTCAAACCAGAGAGATTATTAAAAACGTGATCTCTATAAATAGCTCTTTTCTGTGATCTGTGCATCTGCTATGAACAACAATATCCAATACAAAAAAGGAGGTCTTCAAGAGAAATTTCTCACAGAAGACTAATAGTGCTAAGAGAGATGAAGACAGGAAAAAACACATAATTTCTGTTCCAGACCTACAGAGCTTGCCTGGCAAAGGTGATACCAGTTAGTTTCTCAGAGGTTGGTATGGGGTGGAATGTGTTTCTGATAAATGCAACTCTCCTAAGGCAAGGTTTGTAGGGAACTGTAATCCACCAAAGTTGATCACGAATGTAGAGTTCGTTTGAAGGTCTCTGTTTAGATGAGTTTGCTGGAATGAAGAGGACAGAAGCAGCATCAGCTGTAGTGGGTGACTTCTACTGTGGTTTGGCTTACAGAGACTTTGGCCATTCCTGGAAACATAAGAAGAATTTCTTAGTGGTGCAATGATATCTGAAAATGAAAAGATGTTAATTATATTAGGAAACATGATATAGATTGGATTTCAGTTTCCTAGATTCTTTGTGTAGTACCATATAAACCAAATTCAATTACATGCAAGATTTCCTACCAGTGCTGAAAAGCATGACAGCCAAAATCTAGCCTTACTCCTAATTTTCTAAGATTTTTCAGATGAACTTTTCTTAGTAGCAGTGGGAAGCTTTTCTCTCTGTTGCTCTTTTTTTTTTTTGTTAAAAAAAAAAAGAGAAAGAAAATTTTGTCTTGCATAGATAAACCTGGAAAGAATACAAGAAAGCAGGCTGCTAAATGTCAGATGAGGAGAAGAAGGTGTCTGAGTCATCTACCAGAGTCTGTCCTTAAATAACCTCCAGAATACTTTTAGTTTTCTTAGAAAAGTACTACAAAGATGTGATTGCTCAGTAATAGGAAGAGGGAGATATGTAGAATCTCGAACAAAATATAAATTTGTAAATGCAATGTAAAAATTCTGAAAAATGAAACAAGATATTTTGATAAACAAATTGTTTTATTCAATTGTGGTTCAATTGTAGAATCAAATATATTCTAGTGAAACTTTACTGTAAGGACAAAAAGTCACCAGCTTCATTACCAGTGCTCTTCCTCTGTTCTTCTTGTTTCCTTAATTTCTTAGCAGGAAATAAGCCCTCTGGTAATTCAGGAATTATATAAACTGAAATATTGAATTGCAGTATAGGGTAGGGTAGAGTTCTGCTACTTTATATATTCAGAAATTGCACAGAAAGCTCTAGAATCTTGCATGAAGGACATGATGTAGATTCTGGAATATAGACCTTCTCTGGGAGTGCCCTTGACCACCCTTCTACCATCTTCCTGTGAGATGGTTTAATTGCCAAGAGAAACCAGGCAGAACTGGAGCTGTATAACTTTATTGGACTTCTTTCTTTTCCGGCCAGCTGGGGCATGCTGTTGGAAAGAAAGCAGCAGATTACGTATCTCTTGTTTCTTGGGATGTAGACTGCATGAAACTGCTAGAAGGATGACTACCAGCTACCATCCTGTGGACTGTGGAGGATAGAAAAGACAGGATTTTGACTCAAGAACATAGCAGATCACTGAGAAAACCATACTGTAGCATATATAGGAAAGAAGTAAGGACTTTGTTATGAATGTTTCTTGCTCCTGCATCTTTTTAGTGGCCAGACTACCAAAACTCAGTTTTCTGTTAACTACATTCAGTATAAGTGCCTAATTGAAGACCTGGGTTTGTAACAAACCTGAGAAACTGAGAATCCATATTTATTCCTTCTATTCGCAGTGAAGGAAAAAATAGCAAAAGACAAAAATAAATATTGAAAATGTGGAAGAACATAAAACAAGCTTTAAATAATAGTATATTCTGATCCATTTCTTTATTTCCAAATTTATTAAAGGAGAAGAGTTTGATTCACTGTCCACCCCAGTATATACAACTTTATTAGGCTGGCATGGTTTGAACCAAAATGAACTGATCTGGAACAGAAGGTCTCCAAAGTCAAATGTCACTTACACAAGAACACTCATTTGTTCAGTGAGCAGCTGTAATGACTACCTAAGACTCTGGGAAGCATATCCATTGCTAAAGCACTGTAAATAGGTCTTCTGTGATGGAGTGATGACATCACTGGACAGAGGAAGGGCAACTGATGTCATCTGCATGGACTTGTGTAAGGCCTCTCGTATGGTCCTGCAATATGTCCTTATCTCTAAGGATAAGTTGGAGAGATATGGATTTGAAAGCTGGACTATTCAGTGGATAAGGAATTGGCTGGGTGGTTGCAGAAAGAGGGCTGTGGTCAGCAGCCCTATGTCCAGGTGGAGGCCAGTGATTAGTGGCGTCCTCTAGGGATTTGTCTTGAAACAAATCAAATTCTTCAAATTCTTTATCAGTGAAATAGATGATGGGATTGAGTGTACCCTCAGCAAGTTTGCTGATGACACCAAACTGATGTCATCCAGAGGGACCTGAACAGGCTTGAAAAGTGGGCCCAGGTTCAAAAAGGCCAAGTGCAAGGTGTAGCATGTGGGTGAAAATAATCCCAGATATGTGTACAGACTGGGAGAAGAACTTGACAGTAGTCCTGTGGAGAAGGACTCGGGAATTGCAGTTGATGAAAAGCTGGACACGAGCCAGCAGTGTGCACTTGAAACCCAGAAGACCAATAATATCCGGGGCTTCATCTATAGAAGGGTGGCCAGCGGGGAGAGGGAGGTGCTTGTCCCCCTCTACTCTGCCCTTATGAGGTCCCATCTGCAATACTGTGTCCAAGCCTGGGGCCTCCCGGCACAGGAAGTAGGCAGAGCTGTTGGAGTGGGTCCAGAGGAGGGCCACAAAGGTGCTCGGAGGGCTGCAGCACCCCTCCTGTGAAAAAAAAAGATTGAGGGAGCTGGGCTTGTTCAGCCTGGAGAAGGCTCTGGGGTGACCTCATTGTGGCTTTCCAGTACTTGAGGGGAAGTTACTGTCAGGAGGGAACTGACTTTTTACATGGTTTGATAGTGATAGGACAAGGAGAATCTTTAAACTGAAAGAAGGGAGATTTGAATTAGATACTAGTAAAGAAGTTCTTTTCTCAGAAGATGGTAGGGCATTGGAGCATGTTGCCCAGAGAAGCTGTGGATTCCCCATCCCTGGAGGCATTCAAGGCCAGGTTGGACGGGGATGGGGCCCTGGGCAGCCTGGTCTGGTAGATGGCAGCCCTCCTCGTGGCAGGCGGTTGGGGTGGGGTTGGCTTAAAGGCCCCTTCCAACTTAAGCTATTCTATGATTCTATGGTTCTAAGATTTTTTTTCTTCAGACTGACCATTTTGACCAGTATTGTACTCCTTCCACTAGGAATTCCCCTGCCTGATGCTGGTCAAACAAAGTGTAATTCAGAATTCAACACATACAGTTAAAAGGAATCTAATTAGTGTGGAAATGTCAAAAGGAACTGACACAGCTGTATGCACTTAAGTAAGTAACTTCCAGTGTACATTTAATGCTGGTATTTGTATCAAAGCATTTTTAATTCCTGCTTCTGGCCAAGTATGTGTAATTTCAGCCACGATATATCAGGGGCCTAGTCTCTTCACTATGAGTTACAGAGTACAATATAACATACTATTCCCTCTTGCTGACTCCTTGCAATTACCATTAATTTTTTGCGATCACTGAAGTAATACATTTATGTGAATCATGGCTGTTCATTTGTTATATTGCAGTGGGACAAGATAAGTATGAAGTTAGATACTTGGTAATTTTTCCTTTGTCCTCCTTTCACTCTCCAGTTGGAGCCTCCTCATAAGTCTCACCATTTAAAAAGTCTAGGCAAAGCAGGTCAGGGGAGACCTATTTTTCCTTTTTTTTCTTTTCTTCTTTTTTTTTTTTCTAGAAAAGCACAATCTTATAAACCACTGAGATCAGCAGGATGTTTCCATTGATTTCAGGGTGTGCTGGGTTCAAAAGCCCATTGGACACCATGCAGTTGATTTGAGAACTTCGCCAAATCTCAACAGGAATCATCCTGCATCTTTAAATGTCAGACACTGTTATAAATGTGGTCCTTAGTGAATTGTGCATTGTGCAAGATAATGTGGGAAAGCCAAAGAGTACCACCTCTCGGTTCCCTTGCATTGCAGTTTAGTGCTGTAACAACTTCATATCCTTTAACATGTGAGTATTTGCAGTGCACATGTGCAGATATAACCAGGTATTTTTGGACATATTTTTAAAAATCTTGTTTTAAGCAGCCCTTGCTTTTGTTGGAGGTGAAGTATGTTAGAGTTATTTGGTGATCAAAGCATCACAATATTATGTAATTTTCCAGACAAAGAAGGTTTGCATTACCTTGGTAACAGAAAGCCTTCAATAGTCTTCCTAATGTTCAATTTCTTTCCATTGCTGGGTTGCTGCAGGTAGTATGACTTAAAATCTGCCTTATGATAACAGAGCTAATGTGATAATTACTATTACTTAAAATAAGAGGATACCCTCTATATGTGCTTCTGATTAAAGAATTTGAGGCAATTTTTCCTTTGTACGTAATCAGTACAGTATAAATTTGTTGTTGGATGGTGAGAAGGAGAAGATGCTGTTGAATATTCTGTAGAAATGTTTTATGTTCCATGTCTGGAATGCAAGTATGTTTGACAGTATATTAGGAAAGATCTTTCTGGTGTTTTCTGTTTGAATTCCAAGAGTAAATCAAAATGCTGTACCTTGTAGATTTGCATAACTCNTACTCTTTTTTTTTTTTTTTTTTCTTTTTCAGTGCTTTAAGCAAGTGTTTAACCTATGCTGTAATAACAGAGGTGTAACTACACATTGTTATTTGCCAGTTCTGCTGTGAAATACCACCTGGATGAAGGATGAGGAAGGCAGCTTCAAAAACTACTGCAAATAGATTTGCTTTATTTTATTTTTCGGATGCTACATTTAGCTTTATGATCTGAGATGCACTAAAAAGAGTGTGGACAGTAGGTTGAGGGAGGTGATCCTCTTCCTCCGCTCTGCCCTACTGAGGCCACGTCTGAAGTGCTGTGTCCAGTTCTGGGCTCCCTAGTTCAAGAAAGACAGGGAACTTGTAGAGAGAGCCCAGTGGAGGGCCACCAAGATGACAAGGGGCCTGGAGCACCTCCCTTATGAAGAAAGGCCAAGAGCACTGGGGAAAGCTGAGGGGGCATCTCATAACTGTTTATAAGTATCTAAAGTGCGGGGGTAAAGGGGGCCAGGCTCTTTTCATTGGTGTGCAGTAATAGGAGAAGGGGCAATGTGCGGAAACGGACACAGAAAGTTCCACAGTAACATGAGGAAGAATTTCTTCACTCTGAGAATGGCAGAGCACTGGAACAAGCTGTCAGGGGGATTTTGAAATCTCCTTCTCTGGAGATATTCAAGATCCACTTGGACACCTACTGGTGCAACCTACTGTGGGGAAACTCTCTTAGCAGGGAGTTGCGCTTGACAGTCCCCAGGGGTCCCTTCCAACTCCTATAATTCTGTGATTTTATAATTATTCTTCTTTTGCCATTTTATTTTTAGTTTTCTATCACTGAAATCATTATTGGTGTTGAAGTTGTCTTCATATTCCAAGTGGGGAAGAAATTTCTCTGTGTGTGAGATTAGCAGAGACTTTAGGACTCAACTTGTAGCATGAGTTCTGACTCACATTTTCACCCAATAAATTCTTGTTGGTATAGAAAGCTAGGGCAGTTATGGAGCCCATAATAGGTGTTCTAATAGGACACCATATTTTTTCATAGAATCATAGAATCACAGAATTGCTCAGGTTGGAAAAGATCTTAAAGATCATCGAGTCCAAGCACAACCTAACCATACTACCCTAACTCTAACAACCCTCTGCTAAATCATGTCCTTGAGCAGACAGGGACTTTCATCCTGTACTAAAAGTCCTAAATTTGCTACGCATTTCTAACATTTTGCCACCTGATGTGATTTCAAGTACTGAACTTTATGACTCCAGTCTCTTCCAACACCTAAAATTCCTAAATCAATTTCTGTAGGAGATTTCTAGCTATAAAATCGCATTGGAAAAATTAGATCTTTGTGTGGAAGACCACTGTTATAGGGATAGTTAGACCTTTATATGGAAGTCCATTTTGAAACCTCTGATCAAAGCAGTTCTCATGATCTCATTGATCATGAAGCTGTTCTTCCAGAAAGTTGAAGTGAAGTCTGGAAAGCTAAACTTTTATTCTAAATCTATGATGAATTTAATAATAGAATCATATAATAGGTTATAGCAAAATTTGTTTTTGACACACACGCGAGAGAGAGGAGGAAGTAAATGTTACAAAGCAGAACTTTCAGTAAACCTTCAAACCTCCAGATCAAGCTGTTTGCTCCTCATTTACTATTTATTTTCACATGGAACTTCTCTGATGAATTGTCCAAGATACAGAATTGAGAGTCTGTCTTCCTAAAGATAGGATTTAGAAATTATTGATATTTAGATATAAAGAAATACTTAAAAAAGGAGATGAAACTTGGCTTAGCCAAGTAGTCCTAATTTCCTGGGCTGAAAGTAATAGTGATATATATGACAAAACAGCAGTTTATCTTTCAGGGGAAGAACTTAGAGTTTTACAGGATAAAAATATCCTGATTAAGTGACATCTTATCGTACCTTGATTTAATATTATCAACTACTCCTGTTCTCTTATCTTTACTTCTTTAGTGTCACTGTGAAATAACCTTCCACACTTCCTAACTAAAGGACTAAGCAGTCCTTTTCCATATACACCTGTTCTTGTCTAAGCTCAAAATTGTGTTTTTGTTGTTGTTGCAAACTGAAAATTTGAATGGGACGCTGTGTTTTATAGTATTATATCTGCTATTATCAGTGCTTTGCCATATATTATCCCCTAGTTTGTTTTATAACATTAATGATCTGTAACTTTAGGAGAGACCTTAAAATGAGTTTATGAGAATAAGGCAAAGAGCCAGTCAGTCATGCTCCTGAAAGAGACTTATCGCAAACAGAAAGAAGGTCTGCTTGAAAGAAAAACGCTGAAGGATCCAATTTACACCTCACAACCAAACAAATTTACTATAGATTTTAACACCTCTTTAGGAAAACTGAGGCATTATTGCTTTTAAAAATGAAGGAAAATGAGTTACTGAAGCAGACTCATTATGTTCTGGTTTCAACTGAAATGAATTATGTTATTAAGAGATTCATGTGCTAGCTGCATCCATCAGTCAGATGAATTGGCAACATGAACTTCTTCTATAATATATAGGTGCTTTTGAAAATATGAATAGCTAACATGAGAAAAGAGAACATGGTTATTTAGAGATCTGAAACAAAATTTATTAGCAACCGTATAAAGAACAATGCCATGAATCCAGCTAGTATTGGTAAGCCTTCCATTTCCATGTTGTTTCTTTTTTCTTTTCACATAAATGTGTTAATAACTGTGTATCTCATCTAAATTAGTTTAATTGCAACACAGTAGGCTCCAAAATGATAACAAAACTGAAGCAGAAGTGCTTCGCCAAATTTCTTTTAATTTAATGGAATCATATTTTACATACTGATCAGTCTGATAAAATTGCCAGTCTTACTTCTGAACAAAAATATGTCCTCTTACATAGCTGCTTGTAAAGCAGAGGCTCAAGCACATAAAGGTTATTATTTTATATTCTGTTTTGTGATAGTAACTATAACTGAAATTTCATCTTTTCTGCATGTAGTAGCGAGCTAGACAGTAAAATTTAGTTTGTATATTGTCGGCAAATCTTAAAAAGAAAAACTAAATACGCTTGTAATGACTAAAAATAGAAAATAAATCAAGAGTTATCAAAGGAATATAAACTTGCAGCTCTGCAGTACAAACCTTTTGCTAATTAACATGTAGTAAAAGGAACATTGCTGAACGCCATCTATTGAAAGATTTCTAAATATCTGGAGTTACACAATATTCTTTCGTACACAGGAGGTCAAAATGACCCACCATGCCTTGTGAAACTGCGATTGCTTTGGGCAGTCCTTAGGTGAATACTTAGAACAAATGAAATACTGGAAAAACCTCAAAACCTGCAGCCGAAAAGGTTTCTTTCATTCTTTCATTCTTTCTTTCTTTCTTTTTAATGGCGTTTCATTAGCCTCCAAATCAGACAGGCTAAACAATGGCGTTCTGTCAGCGATGGGCTTTC